>WSFP011330756.1:0-39082 GCA_009831015.1 Picea engelmannii
TAGATGCAGATGCCCTAGATAAATGGTTAAATCTGCTAGAAGGTTATTTCTCTGTTCATAATTTTTCCGATAAGGAAAAGATCACCTTCGCACTCCTTAAGGCTCTCCCCCATGTCAAACATTGGTGGGAAACTTACTGGGAGCAAAGTTCCACAGAGGAGTTTGGAATATACGAAGTCGAGCCCACTTGGGATTTTTTTATGGATGCGGTAAAGGAACAGTACTACCTTGTTGGAAACTATGAGGACCAATATATGAGATGGACCACACTGCGACAAGAGAGGGGCCAATCAGTTTCGGAAATCACCAATAGCTTCCATACCTTGCGCACCAAGCTGGGTATCAAAAATAACTCTGTACCTGAGGCAAATTATGAGTTAATAAAAAATAACTCTGTACCATTAAGCTTCAATTCATTTCAGTTTTTGAAAAAGAATCTTGAGTATATGCTAAAGGATAAACACACAAAAAATCAAGAAGTTGCAATGGAACCAATACAACAGTCATTTCATTTTCTACAGGATCCAATATCAGATGTGTTGGATGACTTGTGTTGTCAAAGTCTTTTTTCATCATCCAGCTATGCGATAAAACGTTGTTATCATATTGACATGATCAGGCAGTCAGCTTCATTGTCTTTTTCAGCAGAAGTCACATTACAAAGCCCATTAGAACATTTGCATCCATATCAGAATTTTTTTGAGGATCTAGAAAACGTAAATATAGTACCAGATCATGAGGTTGAATTGGTTGATTTTGAACATCAAGAAATAGGTCACGTTTATCATGATCCTGTAGCTGCCTATATGGAGGAAGTTTTCTTTTCAGAATACCCATTGGTTCCCAAAGTGTCTGGATTTGTCCACAAACCCAGGACTTTGTGTTGTAAGGATCATGTTGGAAATCATTATGTGTTGCTCATGCAAGTTTTATTTCTAATATTGATTAAAAACATTGAAAGAGTAGAGCTACTAAAGCAGTTGCTTGACTGGCTGCACTGGCATTATTGTATCATTTAGAACGACAAAATTGTCAGTAGTGTAGGGTAGGTAACAGTTTTGAATAAGCTCATTCATTTGAGCATCTTTTCAGTATTGTATGATTTCTAGCAGAGTTTGCATGTGATAGTATCGAGTTCACCATTCAGTCAAATCTAAGCCAATTCGAAGATTGTAGCTTCTGTGACTCCATGGCCCAAAGAATAAAGCATCGGTCTGCATGTCCAACGTTCAGTGGTTCTTGACACCTCCTGAGAGAGCTGCCATCCCCAGGTGGAGCCTATGTTGGGGTCCTATAATCATAGGTAACCTGACTCTTCAGCTGATGATTTAGCGTTTCTTCCGTGATGACAAAATATGGCTAGGTTGATTCCATTTTCCCCTCCATCGGTTTTGCCTGACCCTCCATCACCCTGCTACACCCTTCGTCCACCTCTGTGCTCCCACTCCCTGTGCCCTTTTGTCCCGTTGAGTACGCCTTGCCCGCCACTCATCCCTAATAAACAAACTTAGGATAAAAATAGTAGGTTAATAATGCTAGTAATAAAATTTAGTATAGTTAATTTAATTAAAATAGGTTAGACTAGTTAATAATTAATTAATAATTAAGTTAGTTTAGTAACTAAGTTAGTGTTTTATTAATTAAATATTTAAATTAAAAGAAAAAAAAGAAACAAATTAAATAAAAACATGTTATAAAACGTAAACAACAAACAAATATTAAAATAAAACAAAAAGTATATATATATAAATAAAACACAAAAAAACAAATAATAAAAACAATATAAAACATATAAAATATAAAACAAAACAAAACATATAATAAACATAAAACAATTGAAAAAAACAAAAACTAAATCAAAAAATAATAAAACATATAATTAAAAACACCCTAAGTCTAGCCCCCGTACATTCATCACATCACAAATAAAAAACAAATCAACGGACATGAAATTTTCCGGACCCTCCCTCACCATCCGAAGTTTAACGAGAGGGGGGGTCTGGAATGGTTGTATTCCAAAACCACCCCTTGGACACTTGTCGGCTCCACATGCCAGCGGACCCCCCCCTAAAACCGCTTAACACCTCACGGGGGGTCCGGAATACCACTTTGCCCTCGAAAAAGCCGCTTTTGCAGCATTTTGACCAGTTAACTTTAAAAATGAATTCCGGGAAGAATAAATCGAATTTTGAAAAACGGAGAGAGGTTTTTCTCCATAACGCGATGAAGAACAAAAACCTCTCTCAGTTTTTTTAGAGGTGCCACGAGCAGGGAGAATCGAAGCCATCTTCAAGGCCCTTTTTTCCAGTTTTTCATTTTTCCGTTATAGTCCTGATTTTGCGGGAGCTGTTACGGCGAGATGGAGGCGAATTTGGCGAAACGAAGGAGGTTTTTGTCCAGCACATGCCCATATACAATAAACTCCTTCATTTTTTGCCTAGGTGTCAGCATTAAAGATAAACAGATGTCTGTTCGGACCCCTTTTTTGCAGAAATTCGACCCGTCTTTCATGGCGGACAGTTCCAGATTTTTGGGGATTTCTTGCTATTTTTGGCCGAGGTGGTTGAATTCGACCTCGGGAATCCGAGGAGAGTCTTGTTTATATATTGTATGGAATCAAATGTGCAGGGGTTGATCTCACACACAAACAGGCTGTGAGCACTGTAACTTCTATCAAGAGATTTTCCAGAAATATAAAGAAATGTTTCACAGGATTCTTGCATGTTAGCTATTGGTGAAGTTTTTCCCTCGTCGTTGAATGTTTATCTGCCTTTGTTATCATTGTGTTTTCTGTCTGATCTTTTTAAAAGGAGTTAAAGTTACAGGATTTATCTTTGCATACCCTGTTTTCTGACTTTTAAAAATCTAAATGTTTGTCTTCTGATGTTATAGTGAAGAAATTCTTGAATGCTTCTTTACTGTGATTGATAATCTCACCTTTTCTGCAGTCCTTCTCCTCAAGGAGTAAATGTAGATAACAATACCTCTTTATGCGACTCGTGCATGAGCCCAAGCAATCCAAGTGTTGTAACCATGCTCTGATACCAATTTGTAACACACCCGACCCCTAAGTGCTCTTTTAAGGGGTGGGGTATCATCATTTCGATTTCCTTAACTCTCTCTAGTCTCCCCTTTCTTCAAATTGCAGGTTCTTCCAAACACGCGGGCTCTTTCCTGGCCCCTTTGAAGGATTTGAGCAACAGGCGCTAGCTCTCCAGGCTAGCCCCTTCCTTCATATGACCTAAGGCTGTGACCCGACGCCTACTCAAAGGGTGCTTCAAAACTTCGGCTTTGAAGGTTTTGGTCACTCCAACTCCCAATTCTCCCGAAGCGTGAACTCTGAACTCATAGGTCGGACGGTCGAGAAGGATCCCGAAGGATCCATAGATCCATGGTCTAGATCACTTCCCGACTTCAGCCTTCAGAGGTTTTGGCCGCTACAACACACAATTCTTCCGAATGTGCGAACTCTGAACTAGCAGATCAAATGACTGAGACTTATCTCAAATCAACGATCTACGTCTTCCCCGGGATCTGGGCTTTAGAGAATCCATCTCCTTTACGATGATTACCAACATTCATCGAACTTAGGAAGACTGAAGGAGTCGAGGCATTAACGCCTGCAATCCTTCTTCAAATCTAACGGCCGTGACAACCCTTGGATCCTCCCGAACAGATCTCGCCCGTTCATCTTCCAAATGAAAGGATATTCCATTTCGATACTTGAATGTCGCTATCCTTCCTGAGCTTCGTTAGTTATGAAGGAATTAAGAGCTTTGGGCTCTTTCTCCTAAACTTAACACTTAGAAGGGTCTGTTGCACACCCCTTACGCTCCTTCATCAAGTCTAGAACTTAAGAGGTTCTCAACCTCTGCCCGCCTCATAGAGACTCCATGCATATCTACACTACCTATCTTGAGCTTAACGGACTCCATCCTCCCAGAGACTCAGGGCAACTGGGAGTGTCGACATGCACCCATGAAAACCGTGGCGAAGGTCGACGAACTCACAACCCACTTATTTTAACTTAAGCCACCGCAGGGATGGGGCATTTACGTATACAAATCAAACAATTCCATACTTACTTAAATACACAATTTAAACAAGAATAAAGAGATACAGTATAATCATTAAGCAAACATGCACATCCCTGAGTCATTCACAGGATATCCAACTTTATTACATAGTTACAACTCAATTACATAGGGTATGAGAATACTTATCTATTACAGGTTGCAACTAGCTAAATGATTGTGAGTGTGTGCCTTTCCTCCCAACCATAGGCTCAGAGGCACTCATTCTTAGCACTCTAGCCACCCTCATGCCAAGCCATGATATCACTAGGGAACTATGCCATCTCTCATGGACCTTCTCTTTGTCACAGTATGCCTGTGAGGTTGATAAGATTCTTCCTCAACATCAAGCTCACGTTCGGGTCCTTCAGGTCTTGTTCTCTACACTTCCTTTGGGTTCGTGTATCTCCTCCCGAGTTTGCACTCTTGTCTGGTGTCCCTCCTCTCTTACCATCCCCCTGTATGTATCTTACCTTCCTTCTATGGTTGGGAGGTTTTTTGACCTATCCCGTTCCTTCTGTCACAAGGAAGCTCGGGTCTACAGGTCTTTGTGGTACTTCGGGTCTACAACCCATGTTTCCATTCATGGGGGTGGTTGATTATTCAACCACCAGTCCTTTCCTTCATTAACCGACTCTTTCTTCTAGAGATATCATGGCTCGTACTTCAAGGCTTCACCCCCCAACAGTTAGTTATGGGAAATTTAGCAATAATACATTTACATCGTCCACATGCCTTAGCATGGTAATCCGATTTTATGATTAATTACAAGCTGGGGGAAACATGGGTGTTGCATCTGTTTTTCAAAGAATCGATATGAACAAATTTGATGGGTCAGATCCCTCGTGATCGATTATCCAAATGGAACATTATTTCCCTCTCCATGGCATTATTGATGACCTACACAAATTACACATGGGGGTCTTATATTTGGATGTTCAACGTTGCAAATGATATAGGAAGTCTTATAAAGGATACAATGCTTGGACCTAGTTTGTGAAAATTCTTTATGCTCATTTTGAGCATGACACTCACCATTTGGAACACTTGAAAAAATTATGTCAAACATGCATAGTTATGGAATATATCACCGCCTTTGAGAAATTGGAAATCCGCACATAGGGCCAAACTAATTTGTTTTTTAGAGAATGTTTCATCAATGTTATTAAGGAAGCAATTAGAGCACACCTCATGATGCAACGCCCACAAACGTGGCTAGAAGCTCATGACAAAGCCAAATAAGCTGAGAAGTGATTAATGCACAAACCAAGAGATCATTATTCACCACTTGCCCTAACCCCTCTTTGGCAACTAGCCCCAACTCATCCAACTCAGAGCCAATCCGCATCCATGAGTTATCTCCCGAAGAGATGACAACACATTAATGCCTCTGTCTTTGTTATCATTGTGATGAGTGATATTTCAAAAGGCACAAAATGTAAATATTTTTTTATTTCAAATGGATGTATCTCCACGTGACTACTCAAAGGACATTCTTGTTGAAGATACTCATAAACCAATGTTAGAAGACACCACCCCATCCATGGAAGATGAAGCCCCCTTGCAAGCTCCTTTCGAGGAACCCCAAATTTAATACAAGGAAAACACCTTGTAGCAAAGGTTTTTAGTATTACAAGATTGGGAAAAAATTTCAAGAAAACCTTTGCTATAGCCTCTGCTGTTCGCAGTGGAGGTTTTAACGGATGTTCCATATATAAAAAAAAAAAGTTGGGCAGGCGAATGTTTTAGTGGACGTTTTTAATTTTTATTTATTTTTTTCTTTTTTCGGTACTTCTATTGGTAAAATGCATTAGTGCGTGCTTATGTAACATGCACCGATGCATACATAAACCTAAAAAGCAACGGTGCTTGTATAACTATTACGCATCAGTTTAATCTTTTTTTTTTGTATGCAACACCAATGCTTGTATAAATATTACGCGTTGGTTTCGTCTTTTTGTTGTTGTGCAACATTGGTGCTCATATAAATATTACGCATTGGGTTGTTCCTTTTTGTTTCGTGGCACACCGATGCTCGTATAATTTGTACGGATCGGTGCCAATATCACCATGTGCACTAGAGCGAAGTGAAATTTCGAACAATTGATGTGAGATGTCAGCGTCATTCTTTGTTACTAAGCACCAATGTGTATATTATATTTGAAGCATTAGTGCATATATTATATGTAAAGCACCGGTGCAAATTGTAATCATTTGCACCATAATATTTTGAAACGTTAAATATAATCATATGTTATGTCGTTTAAAACAACAACATTTTTTCACAATTTTTAGCATTAGTGCTTCAATGTAATTAATAAACATCAATGCATATAACTCATCAAAACACACCAATGTCTATTTTATGGCACACACCGTTTAGTGAGTTCAAAAGAATACAATACACCGATATGTATATATTTTACTTAATTGTTTTTTTACAAATTTTCAATTAATCATCTCAAAATCAAATATTTTTATAATAATATAGTTTTTTTATTTTTGTTTTTGTGTTTTGATATAATGATTACATTAATGCATAATCCAACGGATTACACCTCTGTTATTTGTAACAATGTAAATCATCCATGTATTTATTAATCAAGAACACAACATTTTACAACATTCGACAATGCAATAAAATAAGAAACCCATTTTATTATATATGAATAGGAGACCCATCGTCATACAAAATGGGACAACACAAAGGTCCACAATAACCAAAATGTAACCAATATGTAAATGTTACACCTATTGGTAATTGGGACAATATGCCAAGTACATTAAACAAAATCCTCGATTTTCACATACAAATATTCCCAAACATACAACTTGCAGTAGCATTCAATTATATTGATTGACATTCATCACTTGAACTATTGTCATCGCTCGAGCTATGTGCATGCCTCATTTATTCATCACTTGTAGGAGATATTGTACTTTGGTTATTGAACCGAACATTTTCTTGGTTGGCTTGTTGTTTATGTTCCACTTCTTCATGTTCCATCTACAATCATAGAAATAAAGTGTGATAAGTATATCTACATTTATATAGTAGAATATACATGATTGCGTAAATAAAAAAGTGTATCATAGCAGCGAGTGTTTCATAAATAATACACATTATTTCGAAGCAATGTTGCATTTTGTCTCTCAAATTCTCTTTTGTTGGTTGTACTCCATACTTTGTTTCCTGCATGTGTTAATACATCCGGACCAAGCACAATCAATATAATTAATATAAAGGTTTCTTCTTGTTCCATTAATTATAACACAAGGAAAGTTAAACAACATCGCTACTTACAAATTGTTCAATTAAACCTTGATAATTCAACATATACTCACAATCCATACTTAACCCAATGTCTATCAATTCTTCGGTTGGCTCTTCTTTGTATGTTGGTGTTGGAAATATTGTTGTGATTGATGTGAAAGACAGGGGGATCCTAGAAATGTCCAAGATAAAGATTGCAAGATGGAGATTGTTGAAAGTATTATTTTTGGTCAGTTTGGATACCATATCTTTGAAATTTTTTTTACCCTACATACCTAGCTCAAATTGGAGAACAAGTTATATGGTTGGAAAGCTTATTCTGATACTTTTCCAATGATATATGACATTCTTGCGATGTTTCAATGTGCATTGTTTTGAGGTTGTGATTTTGCCACTAGTGGATGTTGTCGTCAGTGGATGTTGTCAATAGTGGATGTTATTATGAGTGACTGCATTCTAGGAATGATGTTATGAGGCTTGATAGGGTTTGAAGGATTGTTTGTGGCGTGAAGCATGCAGGTGAAGTCAGAAGTACTCTATGTATGAATATCTTGGATTGATGTCTACATATATCCTATTGAGTTGGTGCTCAGTTGAGGAAATTGGTGTCTCTAGTAGGTTGGTGTCTACATCTTGTTGAGTTGGTGCTTAGTTAAGGAGATTGGTGTCTCCAGTAGGTTGGTGCCTACAATATTTGTAACAATATGTTGGTGCCTACAATCATTTATAAACATAAGTTTATGATTTTCTCCCGATTGGGTTTCCATGTTAAACTATGTGCATTGTTATTTGAGTTTATATGTGACTAATGTTTCTCAGCTAATGAATGATTGATTAATGGTTAAATAAAGTGAAAAGTATTGTATATCGATTCACCCCCCCCCTCTCAGTATAAGCATAAGTTCAACAATTGGTATCAGAGCGGGTTCCTTCAGAAACAATTTAACCATTGGAAGGCAGATCTTGAGCACATATGGACTGTAAGGAAGGTTTCCCTACAAATATAGCTCCTTTTTTCTATGGAACAAGCTATGCAATAAGAATGAAGATATATTTGCAAGCCCTTGGATTTGGTATTTGGGGATCAATCACAACAGGTTATACAGATAAAACTAAGAAGGATTCAAGTGAAAACAATGAAAAAGCAATGTAGGTCATCTTGAGTGGACTACCAAATTCTGATATTGTCAAGGTAATGAAGTGTACAATAGATAAACAGATTTGGGGCAAGCTACAAAAAGCTTACGAAGATAGATCCAATGAAGAGAGATCTGGTGATTGTTCTTGTTGTGAGTTAGAGACAGAAGAAAATATTGATGGGGAAGTGAATCTTGAAGCAAAACTCATTAGTGACTTAGAAGAAATAGACAGACTTAGAAAAAGGAATATAAATTTGAAGGAGAAATTGTAGAAACATGGAAAGAAGGATCATGATCCTGAAGAAAAAAAGAAGATAATTATCAGCCTAAATATTCAGCTAGAAGAAACAAAATAAAAAGAAGCAATGAAAAGTCAGCTGAAAGAAAAGGAAGAAACTCATGAGAAGGTAGAGTATGAAGTTGTCTCATTAAAAGAAAAATTGAAGATGTCAAATACTCAGTTGAAGTTTGAAAATAGCATTGAAACTTTAAATGAGATCCTTAGTTGCCAAATGTCACCATTCATAAAGACTGTCTTGGCTATGATGAGAATTAGAATACTCAAGAAGAAAAGCCTAAAAGGTATGCTAATATTCTCAAAGGCTCCATCAATAATGAAGGCAGGAGTAGGAAAGGAAATGCTGACCAACATAATTTTTATTCTTCTCACAAGAACAACAAGAACGAGTCCAAAAGAGTTGTTCCACCAAGAAGGTCTTTCTTCAACCAGTACCTAAATCTCTTTCTTGGTTATTGTTTTTCTTGCAATAATTTTGGTCATAAAGCAATAGATTGTAGAGCTTACACAATAAGTGACCATGTGAGAAACAAAAATAGAGGTCCTTACAAAACCTCAAGGGATGATTATGTGAGCAACAAAACTAAAAGTTCTCACGGGTTTGCTAACATAAACTACAATTCATTTGCTCCTCTACTTGATTACAATATTGAATGTTATAAGTGCAACAATTGTGGGCACATAACACGTGATTTAAAAGCAACATAACAAAGTATCCTAAATAGAACAAGGAAGAAGATGTTCTTGCCAAACACAAAGAATAATACTCAAAGGTTTGGAAAAGGAAGCAAAAGCAAGAAAGAGTAAGAGATAAAATTGTTTGTTATGAGAAAGGTTGTGATTAGATGAAGAAGGCATGGAGATTCATTGTTTTGATTCTAACTTGAAACATGTACACCCCATTTCTAGAAAAGGTAAGGCTTGACATTTCCTTGTGAAGATGGAAATTCAAGTTTACAATACTCTTTTGGACAAGATAAGTCATCTATTTGTTCCTTGTCAGAAAGGAATGTGGAGGCATAAATAGATTCAAATAAAGTCAATACTAAAGCTTCACCCTCTTCAGATGATCAATGTCATGACTTTGGAATGGAAGGTTTGATCAATAAAAACAATCAAATAGAAGGATCATTGTTGGATACTTGTAGCAGAGACATCTTGGATAATGATCAATTAGAGATATACTTTTAAATTTCACATTGGAGTGCTTGAAGGGAAGCACAAGCTCAGGGGAAGGAACACTTTGTCATTTATTTCAAAGGGGGAGAAGTTGAAGATAGAGGAAGAATTGTAGACACAAGGAGAGTTGTAGACATGGAGGGTATTACATAATTGACTAAGGGTTGTCGTCAATGACAAAGGGGAAAATTGTTTGAAATATTGTTGTCATTGATGTCAAAGACAAGGGGAGCCTATAGATGTCCAAGATAAATATTACAAGCCTATAAATTTCCAAGATAAAGATTGCACGATGGAGATTGTTGAAAGTATTATTTTTGGTCAGTTTGGATACCCTATCTTTGAAGACATTTTTACCTTACATACCTAGCTCAAATGGGAGCACAAGTTATATGGTTAGAAAACTTATTTCGAGACCTTTCCAACGAAATATGGAATTCTCGTGATGATGTCGTGTGCACTGTTTTGAGGTTGTGATGTTGTCGTTAGTGGATGTTTTTGTTCGTAGATGTTACCATCAGTGATTGCATTCTGGGAATGATTTTATGAGGCTTGCTAGGGTTTGAAGGATTGTCTGTGGATTGAAGCATGTAGGTGAAGTTAGAAGTACTATGTGTATGAAGATCTTGGAATGCTATCTACACATATCCTATTGAGTTGGTGCTCATTTGAGGAGATTGGTGTCTCTAGTAGGTTGGTCCATACATCTTGTTGAGTTGGTGCTCAGTTCAGGAGATTGGTGTCTCTAGTAGGTTGGTGCCTACATCTTGCTAAGTTGGTGCTCAATTAAGGAGATTGGTGTCTCCAATAGGTTGGCACCTACAATATTTGTAACAATAGGTTGGTGCCTACAGACATCTATAAAGATAAATTTATGGTTTTCTCCTGATTGGGTTGCCATGTTAAACTTTGTGCATTTTGATTTGAGTTTATATGTGATTATTGTTTCTCAACCAATGAATGATTGATGAATGGTTAAATAAAGTGAAAATTATTGTATACTGATTCACCCCCACCCCACCCCCTCCCCACCTCTCAATATAAGCATCAGTTCAATAGTTAGCACCTATTAGAAGACAACCATGGGCGAGTGTAAATTAATTATTTGACTATGAATATCACAACAAACATGAAATATTAAGTGAGGCCAAGAACATAAGTACTCACAAACTTTGTGATCGACCCTTTTATTCCTTGTCGTCCTATTTTATATGATGAGTGAGTTCCGTTTTTTTCTTCTTTTGTAACAAGACAATTGAAAATTAATATTTTATGTTATGATTAAATTCAATGTACATAAAATAATAAATGAATGATTACACACCTTTGATGCACGTTGTTGTTGGGATGGCTTCTCCCGTGATGCAATTATGTTCATTTCTCTTACCATCTACTTGTACAGTTTTTCGGACATCCCTACCAGCATGCATTGGTTTTCCCCTCATTTGTCCATAGGTATTTGCATAATCTTCCTAAAAAGCAAAAATAACAATATATATATTTTTAAATCGACATGAAAGTAAATATCGCAAAAAAAAATGATTTGGTAATTTTTGGGACATATTATAGAAACATGTTTAGCAATAACACATTTTAAATTATTATTTTTGTTATTGCAAGTCTCACGGGTCTCATTGACCATTACTCTAGAAACGCTTCCTGTAGTTTATATATAACATGATTCTTGGAGTCATTGGGTTGATTTTTGTATTGTAAGTGGAAAGCACGCCTATATGTTCTTTCCACTATATCCCTCAAAGTTTTGTAAGACAATTTTCCCCTCTCGTTAACTTCGAGCACTACTCCAAATAATCTAAGAACCAAATCGTCATCGTTTACATCCTTCATAATTTTTATCTTCTTATGATGAAATTCCGTTCCCTCGCAATCGATCCTTGCACAACATTAAAAAAATGTGAAATGGAGTGTTTAAAACATGTTAGTGACTAATGTTAAGAAATTCATTTTTACTAAAAAGTTAAAGAAAAAATTCACATTGATTACCTTTTGATCCACCTAATTCCTCTCTTTGCAACATTTCCATAAAGATTTTACGCTCTTTTGCACTCATATTGTGAGCAATCTTATCAAGTTTCTTCAAGTTTTTTCTCTACATGTGTAGCCAATACACATCATTAATTTAAACCTACAAATAATTCAAATATATTAATTTTTTTAATAAAACTTAAAGAACTTGCCTTATTCTCTTGTTGGGATGAGCTACCACCACACTAGATGAAATAAGTTGTTTTCGTTGAATTTATGTCGGTCATCTATAAAAAAAATCCGGGAATCATCAGATATAAAAATGACGAAATATTTTTTACAAAATAAGATTTCAGTGCATATAATAAAATATTATGCACCAACACGTTAAACAAATGTGTACTCACCAGTATATGATTAACTTCTTGTGAAATAAAAAATGTTTTGTCTACAAATTGTTATATTCACGCTGATCTGAATTTATGCAGGAATGCAACAAAATACACAAATAACCATAAATACAAAGATGCAACGGAAATAACACTTCATTTCATCAATATCAAAGAACTAAAATTTGTTTAAAGACATAATGGAAATAAACTAGCTAGGGCTCTGGTAGCTTATCTATGGGAAGAGATGTGGCGGCTACATGCTTCTGAACTTTGTGTTATAATGAGGCTCGAAGGCATATTAATTATTGAGAAACAATGGAAAACCCTAAACATCCAAAAACCTAACCCTAGGAGATGAAATGCTAGAATATGGGCCCTGTTGGGGTAAATTGGTACATCAATTTCCCGAGGTCGTAACTTTGGCATACTATCTCCATTTGACACACATGATACATCGTTAGAAAGATCTATCTGAGGACTACATTTCTTGATAGTGAATATCAAGTTCATACTAGAGCTATATTTGCTGTATGTTTGATGCCCAAAAAATGTCGTTTAGGGCCTCAAAACGACTCCGGAAGTTCAGGACCCGAAAAACTGCCCAAAATAGTAAATTGTGCTACAATTAAGGAAACTGAAAAACTGAAAGAAACAATGGTGGGGGTCCAAGTGGAATAGGTGGGTGGCCACCAATATCCACATGGATCATTCCTCTCCCCTTAGGAAGCAATGGTCCCCATTGCGTTGAGTTCCTGCATGAGATGAGGAAACTTCTGCTAAACTTGGTCCCTGGTGAGCCACTTGCCCTGGTGAAGGAGTTGTCCTGCTTTGACAACTCGATATGGCTGGATCCTCTACTAGCGGGTGTTCTTGATATGCGTGTCCATAATCCGATCAGTTGTGTCTTGTTCCATGCAGTTTGGGTTTAACTATGTTGGTGTGAGTTGTTCTGCCATGTCAGATGTGTCGAGTAGAGGTGGAAAGTAGGGCCTAAGGCAATCCACATTGAACACTCGGTGCAAACCAAGGAATGGTGGAATACTGAGCTAGAAGGCATTGTCCCCTACAACCTTGGTGATGGTGTATGGCCCATATCAGAGCGGGCGAAGCTTGCGGTGGGGTCCAACGAGGCACTCCTTCTGCAAATGTAGCCACACTTTGTCGCCCACCAGAAAGTTGTGTTGCACCCGATGATGATCATGATGCTACTTGTACTAAGCATTGGATCTGTCCAATATGTCATGAACCTATTGGAGAATGTGCTAAATGCACTCAATGAAGCTGTTTGCCTTGGCAACTTCAGACTCGACATGAGCCGAATCAGCCTGAGTAGCTGCAAATGACATGGCTACGTCAATGGGACATAGTGGTTGGAATTCCAAGCCCACCTGAAAGGAGCTGTGGTCGGTTGAGTTGTGGAGGGACCAGTTATAGATATGGTGTACATAGGGGAGACTCTCATCCCATGTGCGTGGATGCTTTGAGTTGTACATGCGCAAAATGTGTACGATCATCCCGTCGACAACCTCTGTCTGGCCATCAGTTTGGGGATGGAAAGCTGTGGACTTGGTGTCCAACATTGACCAGAGGCTGGACCAAAATGTACTGAGGAACCTGTTGTCCCGATCTGAGATGATAGACTGTGGGATCCCAAAGTGTACCCACACTCGTTCAAAGAAGAGTTTAGCAGTGGCTTCTGCTGTGATATTCTTCTTACAGGCCACCATAATGGCCATCTTCGAGAATCTGTCAACGACCACGAAAACACAGTCATTGCCATGCTTAGGATAAGGAAGGCCCGACATGTAATCCATGGAGATGGATTCCCAAGGTTGACTATGGGTAGGCAACAAAGTATATAGGCCTTGCTTCTTGATGGTTAGTTTGGAAATGGCACAGGTAATGCATGATATGATGTACTTCCCGACATCCTGTTGAAGGTTTGGCCAATATAAATACTTCTGTTGTACTGCCACTGTTTTCTCGACCTCGAAATGCCCAACGAATCGACTGTAGTGTGCTTCCCAAATCATCTTGGCACGCTCGCTTGAAGGAACACAAAGGTGTCCCAAGTGACATGGTAGCGCATCCTGGAGGTGAAAATTTGGAACTCGATTACCCTCCAAGAACGTCTTGTATGCGTGGCCGAATTATGGATCACTCTTATAGAGAAGCGGCCAATCAGATGTCTCGTGCCCACAAGAGTTGAGCACGATGGTTGTCGCCACAATCAGTGGTCGGCTGAGGCAGTTTACAACATTATTGGTGTTGCCCTTCTTGTACTTGATGTTCAAATGAAACTATTGAAAATATGTGGACCACTTTTGATGGCGATCATTTTGCAACTTCCCTTGTGTCTGTATGAACTACAGGGGTCGTTGGTCTGTGTGGATGATTGTTTCCTTCCCCAAAATGTAACGCTTCCATTGTCGACAAGCCTACACAATGGAATACATCTCTTTGTCATAAGCGGGATACTTTTGGACTGTGTCAGACAATGTCTCACTATGATATGCCACTGGATGCCCCTGTTGAGTAAGAACTGCCCCAATAGCATAGTCAGAGGCATCTGTCTTGATCTCAAATGGATGTTGCAAGTCTGGTAATGTGAGCACTGGGGCACAACAGAGGCGACGTTTCAATTCTACGAATGCATTATATTGAGATTCCAACCAAAATAATTTTTCTTTCACTCCTCCCTTGGTGACTTGACTCAAGGGCCGAGTGATATGAGAGAATCCCAACACGAACTTGCGGTAGAAATTAACAAGACCCAGAAAGATGCGAAGCCCTGTTAGAGTGGTTGGGGCTGGCCAATCCCGAATGAATTGGGTCTTGGTTGGATCCACATGCACCCCACACTCATCAATAATGTATCCCAAATACTTAACCTGGGTCATGCCAAAAGTGCACTTCTCCAAATTGGCACACAACTTGTGTCTCTGCAGTGTTTGGAGGACCTGTCAGATGTGGTGGAGGTGCTCTTCCCAAGTCTGGATGAAGTTCAGGATGTCATCCAAGTACACTACTATAAATGAGTTGGTGAATGGTCGTAAGATGTCATCCATCAACCTCATGAAGGTTGTATGAGAATTCATCAACCCAAAAGGCATGACCAACCATTTGAAAAGGCCCTCCTTGGCTTTGAAGGTAGTTTTCCACACATCGAACGGTTCAATTGGTACCTGGTGATACCTGAACTTCAAGTCGATCTTGCTGAAATATTTCACCCCTTTAAGTTGGTCTAGAAGGTCATCAATCTGTGGGATTGGGTACCTATTCCAAACAATGATCTTGTTTAGCGTCCGATAGTCAATACAGAGTCTCCAAGTCCCATCCTTCTTTTGCACCAACATGATTGGTCTCCCACGAGGCGATGAACTTGGCTGGATGTGACCTTTCTACAACAGCTCCTGAATCTACCTCTTAAGTTCATCATTCTCCAGAATAGAGAGCCGATAGATCGGTCCATTGGGCAGCGGTGCACCTGGGGTTATATCGATGGGGTGGTTGACCTGACAGTGCAGAGGCACCCCTGCGAGTGAGGTAAAGATGTCCTGGTACTCCTCCATGAACTTGTCCACTTGTTGTTGTCGTGCAGAGGAGCCACAATTTTCTTCTTTCCCCGAGGGAAGATCATCAGGAAAACAAATTTCTCAGTTTTGGAAATGATCTTATTGCATTGTTTTGCAGTAACCAAAGAGATGGCGACAAGCCATGGTACCTCTCGTATCCTGTACAACTTATTTCCCAAAGTAACAATAACAACGCGAGGCCGAGATTCATACACAACATGTTGCTTCCACAAGTATGGTTGGCATAATAATACATCACAAACATCAAGAGGACCAATGTCACATAATACCTCATCGGTGAAGGGCTTGATGATGTAGGGAAGGTGACACTGCTGGCTGACGCAAAGATCCTATCCTTGGTGAAGACACCCAATGGTGTATGACTGTGGGTGTGTTGTGGCCGACATGCCCAACCACTTCACGACCTCTACTGAAATGAGGTTCTTTTGGTTTCCATTGTCAATAATGAACTGTAGCGGGGAACCCTTTACCTACATCTGGGAGTGGAAGAGATGCTCCTCCTCCTCTGGATCTTCTGGTTCTTCCTTTTGGATCTCTGTGGTGGCAACGGTGGCGTTGGGCTCTGCATCGATAATCTGCTTCCGTCTGTCATTCCTCTTCTCGGGTTCCGATTCTGTGTCGGAGCATGCATCTGATTCAGAAGCCTTCATCTCGGCCACTAATGACTGCTTGGCTCGACACTCACTTGTGTTGTGAGTGGAGCTCTTATGGAACTCACACCACTTTCCCGTGTCCTTCTTCGGCTTCACGGTGTTGTTCTTTGCTTGCCTCTTTGGCAGGTTGTCTTGAGCCATGATGCCTTGGCTTTGTCCTTTGTTCTGTGGTTTGGCGACACCTTTCGCTTGCTTTTGATTCGCAGATCCAAAGTCTCACTTCTTCTGTTTGAATTTATGCTCAATCTTGGCAGCATAACGATATGTCATACCAAGCGAGGAGATGTCGAGGAACTCCATTCCTCCTGAATGTATATGTGCAGAAAACTGTGGTACTTTAACACCAAATATTTCTCTGAATCTTTGATACCCAACTTTGTGTGCATGGTATGGAATAGATTCATCAGCTCATGCACATCTTGATCCCTTTGCTGCTGCAGTGTAGTCCATTGTATGTACTTGTCCTCATAGCTCCCCACGGGATAATATTGTTCCTTGATGGTGTCTCGGAAAGAATTCGAAGTGGGTAGGACCGAGAACAGAGAGGGTTCCTCTCGTCCTTTTTCTCACAGTAGGTTTCCCACCAGTCCTTGACACGGGGGGTGGCTTTGAGTAGTGAAAAAACAATCTTCTCCCGATCGGAAAAGTCATGAACCGAGAAATATTATTCTAATAGATTCAACCATCTATCTACGACGTCTGCATCTATTTGGCCATTAAATATGGGAATGTCAAAGTTTACTTGTACCTTGAAACGGGTTGCACCTCCAGAGTGGCTGTTGGATGTAGATGCGCCGCCAGTGGGCAGTTGTTGAAGGATCTGGGCGAAATTATCCATAATCATGTTCCTTTGTTTTTCAAGGGCCTCCTCGAGCAATATTTTGATAGGATCTCATGCTCCCTCATCTTTCTTTTCATCCCCCATGGGCGACCATCGGGGTTTGTGAGGCTGATCTTGCAAAGGTTCAACCAGATCGAGCCCTAACTCCTTATACCCCGACCTCGTTGGGGACATGCAAAGAAGGATCGAGAAAGAGCAGACTGCTCTAATACCACTAATCCGAATTTATGCAGGAACGCAACAGAATACACAAATAACCATAAATACAAAGATACAACGGAAATAACACTTCATTTAATTAATATCAAAGAGCTAAAATTTGTTTACAGACATAATGGAAATAAACTAGCTAGGGTGCTGGTAGCTTATCTCTGAGAAGAGATGTGGCGACTACATGCCTCTGAACTATGTGTTACAATGAGGCTCGAAGGCCTATATATTATTGAGAAATAATGGAAAACCCTAAACATCCAAAAACTTAACCCTAGGAGATGAAATGCCAGAATATGGGCCTCGTTGGGGTAAATTGGTACATCAATTTCCCGGGGTCGTAACTTTGGCATACTATCTCTGTTTGACGCACATGATACATCGTTAGAAAGATCTATCTGAGGAATACAACTGTTGACAACGAATATCAAGTCCAAAACATATTCATTTTCGCCAGACTACAACTGTTGACAGTGAATATCAAGTCCGAAACGAATTCATATTTGTCAATTGTTTGATGCCCAAAAAACATCGTTTAGGGCCTCAAAACGACTCTGGAAGTTCAGGACCCGAAAAACTGCCAAAAATAGTAAATTGTGCTACAATTAAGGAAATTGAAAAACTGAAAGAAACATTGGTGGGGGTCCAAGTGGAATAGGCGGGTGGCCACCAATATCCACCTGGATGACACGCGATGCTCCGTAAAGTAATAGAAGCACCAATGCCTCATTATTGTTTATTGTGCATCGTTGAACCCGTGAACAAAGTTAAAACATAACACTTTCGGAATTAAAAACAATGTTATTATCATTTTAAACTTGATGTTGTTGTTGACAGTATAATGCGTATCGATGGGCTATTCCTATATAGTGCACATTGCTAACCACAAAAGTGTTTTTTTTTTAACTGACAACAACATGGTTTGGGATCCAATGCAATGTGATACCATTGCAACAAGTATCAAACGCCCCATATACAAGTAAAGAAACCCTATACAAATATATTGCTTAAAAAAATCTTGTTGTGAAATATGAAGAGTAAAACCAAGATAAACGACAATAAAACTAGGGCTTCCGATACCAAAGGTAACTATGAAACCCTTTTATTTTTTTGAGAATGCACTCAAAGTTGTTGTAATCAAATACATGAAAGATTGAGATGATCAATAGAATGAAATCACATACCTGAAATTTCTCCTTTGTAGATTTGTATGTGACCTATGGTGATCCCTTGCAAATTTGGCTCTTCAAAAAAATCTACCCACTCCAAAGTCTTTGCTGGTAAATCTCACTTGCACAAATATTCCCTCTAAAGTTTGGCAAAAGAATGAAATAATGATTATAGTTTTCATTTATAAACACACACATTTAGAAAATGCGATTTCCACTCATTTTTTCGTCGTATATTTTGACACATTGATGATCAAACATGCATGCTATTTTTTTTTGTAACTTACTTTTCGAGTGCGCTATATAGTTTATAGCGCACCAGTGCACTATAAACTATGTAGGGCACTGGAAAAGTAAGTTACAAAAAAAACGCACTGACAAATGATTTAATTGAAAAAATACAAATACAAACCTATGCAATTAAAATTTTGTAGATGTTTTGCTTTGTGGATGAAAAAATGGGGGTTAATATTTTGTGCCTCACATAATTTAGTGGACGGATTCGATCCTCTACCACTCCCTCAGTGCTTTGGATCACATCTCCTCCTCCATGGACTGCTTGACTATCTCCAAGATAATGTACTCATCATTCATGTAGCCATAATAATTGGCATCAATTTGCTTGTAAATCTCATACATAGACCTCCCATTCTTTCCCTTGGGGACATTATCGAATAGATCTTTGATGCTATGTGGATGATCTTTTGATCACCGCCAACTAAGTTTCAACAATTTCCTTAGTCAAGGGCATTCTTCATGACAGGTTTTCGATGATAGACATGGGTCCACTCCATTTCTTTCTTGGTCTTGAGATCAACCATGATAAATCAAGCTATCTCATGCTAAGTATGCTCAGGATCTCTTGGAGATATTCCACATGACATATTGCAAGTCTGCACCTACACCTTTATTATCTGGGGTTATACTTGAGGATGGTCGGGATACACTAGTGGTGGACAACACCTTGTATCGAAAGCTTGTGTGGAGTATTTTGTATCTTGCCGACACCCGATCAGATCTATCATATGCAGTAGGGGTAGTCTCTAGGTACATGTAGGAGCCACATGAGTTACACTGGAAGGATACCCAACACATCCTTAGATATGTTCAAGGAACCATCAGTTATGGGATCCACTATACTAAAGGTTGCAAGTTGGATCTCATAGGATTCACTAATTCTAACTAGGTTGGCGATGACACTGATCACAAGTCCACATCCGGATACACTGTCAGTTTCGGCTTATGGCCTATATGTTGGTCGAGCAAGAAACAATCTACTATTGTTGTATCTTTAGCCGAGGTTGAGTACAAAGGAGCAGTTAACATTACCATCCAAACATTGTGGCTAAAAAAATTCCTTATAGAGTTGGATGTCAAGTTTCACAAATCAATTGTCATTTGGTATGACAAGCAGAGTACTCTCAAGTTTTGCATAGACCCAGTGTAGTGGCAACAAACAAATCATATCGAGATCTATATGCACTATATCAGAGATACATTCCATGAGAGGATCATTGACCTGTAGTTCTGTCCTTCCTCTGAACAGACTGTTGACATCTTCACTAAGAATTTCACTCAGCAAAAGTTTCACTCTCTAGGTGATCGTCTTGGAGTGAAGGACACAATTGCATAACAACTATCTTTCTCGTCTTTTGATACATTGTATTTTGAGGGGATTTTTTTTTCCCATGAGGTTTTCCCTCTTTCCTCACTTTATTTCATTGCTCAGTAGTTGCATTGTTCATGGGTACCTAACATGGACTTTGTTTCTGGGACCCATTCATTATGTATACTCCCTAGTAGTGTTCAGGGGACGGTGTTGGAGATATTGCACACACCTAGGATTTTATTTTTATTTTCTTTTCCTAAGTTTATTTATATATGTTGAGGGTCTCTTATTTTGAGATATTTTAATGATCTAGAGAAGATTTTTATTCTTTGATTCTGCTAGACTGTTACCTTCCGAATAATAGTTGGCAGAATATCGGATTCTAATACCCTTCTCTAAAGCAAATTCAGTTAACTTTATTGAAGAAAAATAAGAAACATTATCAAATACCAGAGTGTTAGGAACGCCAAACCTTGTGATAATGAACTGTTTAATAAAAGATATCACCTAATCTTGATTGACAGTTGTTAAGGGAATGGCCTTTGTCCACATGGTGAAATAGTTCATAGCTGTCAAGATGTATTTGTGAAGTCGTGATGAGTTTGGAGTTATTTCTCCAATGATGTCTAATTTCCACTGCTCAAATGGTTCGTTAGTCGTTATGGGTTGCAATGGGAGTGCAGGTTTCTTTTCTCTTCCAGTAACAATTTGGAAAACTTTTCATTTTCTAACATATGCATGGGTGTCCTTAAACAAAGTTGGCCAATAATATCTCTCTCATAATATTTTATGGGTTGTTGTATCTCCACTGAAATTTCCTCCTGCAAGACCATCATGCAAATCATATAATACTTTATCAGGATCAGATTTTTCTAAACATCTAAGCAAAACAAAATCATAATTATGTCTAAATAATACTCCATCAATTAATTGATAATGTGTAGATTTTAACCGCAAGGCCCTTTTCTTTTTGAGCACATAATGGAGAGGAGAAAAACCATGAGTGAGGAAATTTTTTAGATCTTTATACCATGAATCAAAAAAGTTAGAAGTAAGTTAAATTTCGTTGTTTTGTATTTATGACTCATTTTCCTCTTAGGTTTATTTTCAGATTTTAAATCCATTGATTAGGTAGCTAATATGCAGAGGCCTAAACCTCATATTATTTTGGAAGGTTTAATTTTCAAATCATATTCTTTTAGGGTAGTCATTGAATTTTCTCTTTTGTCACAAAGGTCTTTCTGCACAAGCAAATTTCTAACTTAAGGGAAAGGAACAATCACTTTAGTGTGTGATTTTAAGAGAAATGACCTAAAGTGTTTGACAACCCTGCATATTGTGTAAGCTTGTTTCTCTACTTTTGAACAGTTCAATTTTGCGCTCTGAAAACCTGTACTCATAAAAGAAATAGGTATTTCGGTATCTTGATAATTTTTTTGAGTAAGGACAACAACAAAAGAAAGATTTGAAGCAAAAGTATATAGAGTGAAATCCTTGTTAAAGTTGAGAGATAATAAAGCTAGGGATTGCACAATTGCTTATTTTATTTCTTTAAACGTGTCTCTTTCAATGTTATTCCTTTTGAAAACAACATCTTTTTTAATCATGCTCTGTAATGGTCTTACTGTTTCTACAAAACTAGGTACAAACTGTCTGACAAAATTGATTTTCCCTAAGAAAGATTGTATTGTTTTTTTATTATGAGGAAAAGGAATTTCTAAAATTGATTTAATTCTTTTGGGTTCAATCGTAATTCCTTATTTAGAAACAATAAATCCCAACAGTTTACACATTGTTTGAGCAAAGATGGTTTTCTTAGGATTAAGAGAGATGTCGTATTTTCTACAATGATTAAAAATTTGTTTAAGATGGTGCACATGATCAAATCTATTGTCAGAGAAAACAATGATATCATCTAAATATATTACCACTGATTTATTCACTAACCCTCTAAAGGCAATGTCCATGGCACGTTGAAATGTGGCCCAAACATTAATTAATCCAAATGGCATTTTTTTGAGTGCTTATGAACCCCATTTTTTCCTAAAGGTTTTTTTTAATTGATCATTTTTAGAAACTAAGACTTGGTTATAATGAGATAATCTGTCAAGAAAAAACATCATTTCAGATACTGCCACTGATTGTAAAATTTGTTCCATTGGGGGTAAAGGAAAATTATATTTTTTAGATGCCTTATTCAGGTTCCTAAATTCAATACAAATCTCGATATATCCATTTTTCTTCCTAACTGGGACCATGTTAGACACCCATTGAGAGTGTCTGACAGGGAAAATTGTTCTTGCTTGAAGCAATTTTTTTTTTTTTTTTTTATTAATTTGAAGTTCTAAGTTAGGGTGATTTTTCCTCAATTTTTGTTGGACTGGTTTGGCATCAGAATTCTGTGGAATGACATGTTGAATAACTGAAGTATCGTAAGTTTTGAGATCATTGTAAGTCCATGCAAAAATATCTTTGTATTTTTTGAAAAGATTAATAAACAAATATCTTTATGAGGGAGTGCATCCTAAGCCTAGATTAATAGTTTTAGGATTTTTTTCAGTTCCCAAATTAATGATTTCAAACGTCATTGAAGAACTGTGTGTTTTACATTTAGTTGGTGTTTTAAACCTATCATGAAGGTCATAAAAATCCTCAAGTTTAATTATTGATTTTGGAACAATGTTTTTTGGCTTAACCTTAACATCTATTGGACGGGAATTGATTTCCGAATCATGTTAATCCTCATCAATGATTAGATCTTTATATGTATATTCTTCTGTAAGAAAATTTATTATTTGATCGTCATCATTAAAAACTATCCAATTGGTTATGTTATCAGGCACACATGGTCTAAATAATAGTTCAATTGAAAATCTATCGTGGGAAAATTCTTTAGATGGGATCAATTTTGAGGCTACATTAGCAAGAAGGCGTGCATTTGAATTCAAGGCCTTGGTTTCAGATTTTATTTCAAAAGCCGTAAACTGTGGCAACAAATCTAGACTAAGTTGTTGGTGATTCTTTAAATGATTTGAAACACATTGGATAGTATTTTGTACATGTTTGACGATTATTTCTGAATCACCAAAAACCTTTAAAAATTTCACATTCAAATCTTTAACCTTTTTCAAACCTTGGATTAATGCTTCATATTCGGTCACATTGTTTGTGCATTTAAATTCTATCCTAAAAGCTACCATGGTTCTGTTACCTTTGGGATCTTGCAAAATGCATCCTGCTCCAGCACCTTCATTAGATTTTCAACCATCGAAAAAAAAAGTCCAAAAATTAGTATTATTATTCTTATTGGATTCTAAACTATCAAAAGAAAAATCTACACATCTCGAAAAAACGGTTTGGGAAAATTTTACAACCTCTGATTGTACAAATGAAACATTGAATAGTGAAATTTCTGCAACAAAATTCCCCAAATATGAGTCAATGCAATAGTTTCCCAAAATGGAATCAGAAAACATTACTAGTTCATTTTCACCATCGATATCTGTTACATTGAATTTCATATGACTTTCTTGGTCGACTCTTATTTGATTAGGTTTACCATTGTATGGTAACCATAGATGTGACCAGTCTGCAACAAAATATCCATGAAGTTTTTCTTACCAGTCCCTGCTTAGAAGCAAACCATATGCTCCAGGAATGTCAACCACAATGATGTCTATATTTTGGTGAACCTTAGGGTTAGAACATAATCTGATAAAAACATCCTTCAATTCACCTAAAACTTTAACTCATGTTCTATCAAGTTGTGCAATTTGTATGGCATATTTATGAGGTTGGGCATTGATTTTGTTGCAAACAAAATATGGCATTATGTTTGATGATGTTCCAAAATATACCAAGCAATTGTGTACGTTCCTATTGAATATTTCATAAGTTAATAGAAAGGATGGTGTGTGTGAGTTGGACTTATCTCCTATCAACATATCATTGGTATTGATTTGTTTATTTTTATTCGAAGAGGTATTAAAAAAAACATTTTCTTTGTCTTTACTTGAAGCCGTGGTCGTTTGTTTTTCAACATTGTTACTTTCTAATGCTTTAAGTAAATTGTTCTTTTATTGTTTTAATTTTTTCAACTTATAGAAAGAAACATTAGCTCTAGTTCTCTTCTTATCTTCCACTATGTCGTAATATAGATGATCACAAACCAATAAAGTTTGGTAATTGTTTTGTCTTGGGGGACAATTTTCTTAGGCATAATGGTAGGAGGTGGTGTTGAAGAGTTGGTAGGAAGACCCTTAATTCTATTTTGGATTGCATTTACTTCCTCACTGGGAATGTCTTCTTCATCATCGAATACCATCTACAATGTCCATGTTACCCCCTTAGTCTAGGGGTAACTAAGGAGATCATGTCTCGAGGCCCACATGTGCCAGAGATGGAGTGTCGAGAGCTAGATTGACTAGCATAGCCTAGAATTTCCATTTTTGAGACTCAAAGCTTGAGGCCTTGAAGTGCCAACACCTCAAGACTTTATCTCTCTATCCTTAGACAAATATTATCATTTATTTCTCCAAGTTATTATTGATGTTATAATTTACTCCATAAGCCCAAAATGCCCTTGTCTACTTTCTCTTGTTGAAGGAATTGATCAAACAAATCTTACACTTTATTCTCTAAAGCATATACTAACTTCTACTAACCCTAGCTTAGCCTGAATCATCGACTAACTTGTTGTTGTTGCAAAACATTTCTACTTCCATACTAATTCATACTAATTTTCTGCACACACTAGCTTGACATCTAGCTAACTCACTGAGAAATTGTTTGTGACAATTGCTAAATAATCTACTCGATAAATGCTAAGTTTTCATTATGATTACACACAATTTTGAGCTATACTTTTCTTGGTTGTTACAAAATATTGATTGATTGTTGTAAACTGATAATTTGCAGCAATTTCATATCATCCAACATATTTTTTGATTGTCTATTGAGGTCTTATTTTCATTTTTGTACTTGGAAATTGCTATATATATATGCTATATTGTTCTTGTTCCAGGTAGGTACACATATACTCTTCTTTGCCTCAATTCCTCAGACATAGACATTCTTGACTTAGGTGACCAGTGAGAGGGGGGGTATTTCTTAACCATATCCTTAGCTTACCCAACCCTTTAGGCCACCGGGTATGCTTCCCTTAGGTTGAACCTTCATCCATCCCTAAAAGTGGGGATTTCTCACCAAGGTGATAGTGGTGGGATATCCTGTTGTTATGCCAATTTCACCTACTTGTCTTGGATTTTGGACAAGTACAAATTATGTGATAACATTTTTGTTGCCATTACTTGGGAGGATTGTGTCAATTTTCCTCAATGGAAAATCTTTGGTGAGATTTTCTCGAAGCCCTTATCTTACAAAGCTTAGCTGGCGACTCCGCTGAGGGTGATTCCCTCTTTTCCTTTGATAATCCTTAAGGGGTTACCTGACAACTCCAAGACTCTTAGGGAGGTACACTAACCCTCCCAAGACCTACAAGATAAGGCTCCCTCGTAACTCTCCAGTAGTAAAATAATTGTTTGGTAGAAGCCTTCCTTTGAATACAATGGATCATACTCAAACTTCAACCCAGACTTAGACCCAGAACCAAGGTAAAAAGCAATGGGAATCTAAGATCTTCAATCCATTAGATATGTCAGCAATCCTGAGATACCCTCGACAAATGCTTTCAAAGTACAAAAAGTGGTTTCCTAGATTCATCGGCAAGGATGTGACTAATGCAGATGACCATATGAATAAGTTTTTGGATTTCTTTCAAGTCAATCCCATGAGTGATGATGCCGAAAAATTAGTGATGAAAATCTTCTCCATCATTCTTCAGGATGCTTACAGAAGATGGTATGATAGTCTCCTTGATGCTAGCATCAAAACCATGGACCAACTAGAAGAAGTATTTCTTAAAAGATGGAGTGCTAATGAAGATCCTAACATGCTATTAGCACGACTCAATGACATCAAGAAATCAAAGAATGAGATTGTCGGGGAGTTTAATGACAAGTTTGAAAGGTTGCTCGAACAAATACCTAAGAACTATCACCCTAGAGGAGATTACCTTGTTTTCCTTTATGCCAGGGCATTTGCAGGGCAGATTGATTTCATGCTTAAGAAAAAGAGTCCAAAGACCATTCAAGAAGCCTAGGAAATGGCTATAAGAATCGAGGCTAATCTCTCTTCATCCAAGATCAAACTGTTCCATGCTCCAAGAGCCAAGGTTGACATTAAACCTAAAGCAATCCGCAGTGTTGAGACTACCCAAGAGATCAATTTTACCTTGTCAAAGCTTCCAGAAACCATAGAAGATATGGCAAGAAACCAGACTTTGATGATGAATAGGATTGACAATTTAGAGAATGCACAAAAACAAGCTCTTAGACCTCCCTTCAAGGGGTAGCCCAAAGGCCCAGTCAAATGTACAAGCCTCGAAATGAACAAAGGGTCCCTAGTACCCTCACCCCTTCAAAGTTTGTGGATGAAGCACCTTGGCATTTTCAGTGTAAGGAGGACCATTGGGAGCACAAGTGTCCAATGCATAATGGAGACCCCGACCTAGTAAAAATAATGAGTCATACCTTCACGAAAGAACCACATGTGTTCCTCAATATCACACTCAAAGAACATGAGGAAGGCATGAAAGAGGCAGCTATAAGGGATACAATGGAAGTTATAAATAATATAGATAGTGAGTCCAAGGAGAAGCTAAAAAAGCAAGAGTTACAAGTCTATACGAGACAAAATAAAGTGCCTCAAGATCCTCCTACTGACCCTAATCCCTCTCAACAAAAACTTCCACCAATGAGTCAATTTCTACCCAATCCTACTTTTCCAAAAGCCAACAATATTGACTTGAAATTTGAATTAGAAAATGCTTTGGCGAAGATGAGTGTGACAATACCTTTGAAGGAGATCATTAAAGTTCTCTCTACGAAGTATACATTTGAAATATTCTTTAAGGTACAAGATGAACCAATAGATCCCCCCACAATGCTGCAAACAAACCATTTCAAGGTACAATATGATGGTCATCCACCATTTTTTATGTCACTATAGATAAATGATAAATGTATGAATAACTGCATGCTTGATTCAGGAGCAGGTGCCAATATGATGCCCTTGAAGGTAATGGAACAACTAGATGTGAATCCCACACTACCCTATAGGAACATGCATGGACTTGAATCAAGATCCATTCCTACTCATGGCTTAGTGGAAAATGTGAAGGCCCACCTTGCCCGATATCCTGAAAGGGTCATCCCAATGGACATTGTGGTGGTAGATGTCCTTGATTTATGGGGGATGATTTTGTCTAGAAAATTTGTTGCAATGTTGGGTGGCACTTTAGAGATGGATTTGACCAATATCAACGTGCCATTGAAGGGTGGAAATTTTTCTCACTTACCTAGCATGCCCATTGCCAAGACACATCTAGAATAAATTAACACCGATACTAGAACCAATCTGGTACATGAAACCATCAAAGAATCTATTCCAACTTTTTCTCCAAGTGATTTACCTTTCTCTAAGGAATAAGATTTTGATGCTATACAATGGCCAAAGAAGGAAGAGTATCAACAATTTCTAGATAGATATAAGGACAATAAAGTTGGTTATATCAAAGTGCTAAAGAAAGAAGATGAAAATATATTGATTAGACCAAACAAAGAGGAATTCCTCACCACAGAATCCCAATCCCTCCCTTAAAGAAATACACGAGGGTAATACAAGAAATAGTTGATTCCAAAGGAGGGGATTATAAACAAGGAGATTTGGTTTTAGAGTGGGATAGGAAAATGAGCCAGCCCAATAATCATAAGGGTTCTTAGAAGTTTTGGCTGGGACCATTTCAAATTAGAGGGAAGTTTGCTAATAACTCTTACTACTTGAACACAATTGCAAGGAAGGAGGTGTCCATTATCAGTTAATGGCCATCTCATCAAACCCCATCATGGGGGAGAGACTTGATATCTTCACCTCTTAGAGTAGGGTAGGTAGGTAGGTAGGAATTTGCATTTTGCATATTCATTGTATATATGTTGCATACTACATATCATGGTAGTATAGTTTGGATTTAGCTTATATTAATTTGCATACATACACATGATTTACATGTTCCTTTATTTACACATTGCATCAATGTTATATCATACTTATATGCTTTCATTAACATGTTAGAATAAGATTTTATTATTAGTATTTACTCATGGATTTTGATCATAAGGACAAGGGGTGATAGCGCCACCCTAGGTACTCTAACAATTTTTCTTGAGTGTGTAGGCACAGGTCATACCAGAGATGTTGAGGTTCTCATGCGCTTTATGGTGAGCACATGTCCCTGAGTAGGAGCATGATGTTACCCCCTCAGTCTAGGGGTAACTAAGGAGATCATATCTCAAGGACCACATGTAGCAGACAGGGAGTGCTAGGAGCCATATTGACTAGCATAGCCCTACAAGGCCCCTGTTATTCATTGATGCACCATCATACATCACCAACAACAGAGCATCATTCGTCACACCGGCTAGCCCCAGAGGACAACAAGTCTTGCTTCATGACGTAATAAGTCTAGTATCATGGTAAGAGTCACCCTAATAATTGAAGCATTTGAATATGTTACAAATAATTCTTTCTTTATTACAAAACACTTGCTTGGAAATTATACTCTTTGCCTTATTTAACTTTGGTGGGTGTCATTCCATCCTAGTAAGTTGGTCACCCTTGGGAATAGGATGCTACTGGGGGGTTCCTTGAAGAGTCATCGTACCATTCCCAATCATACTTATCACTTTCCATACTTCTTCCATTTCATCTCCTCATCTTTTGGGATTTTTGGGTGCACTGACCCAAGAAGGGATTGTACCTCATTTCATGGGAAGAATGAGCTGAAGGCCCAGAGGGAAATGTAGTTGGAAAAAGATAAAATCCAATAATAAACCTTCCATATGTTTTCCCAATAGGTCTTGAAAACAATGAAGTGTTTCTCCTAAATAATTTAAAGACCTGCAAAAGCAAACTCACATTATATAGATGTCCCACTTGTCGAGGAGGTGAATTTATGCAGTGTCCCTTTCTTTCCATTCATATGGCAATAGGTGTACCTAAGCTTCAAGTGACGTTGTGGTACTCTTTTCTTTCCATGCCTTATAGTACCCAATTTTTTTGGACTTTAATTAATTAAGGACAATAAATGGGCTTGGAAAAATGTTGCATCACAGACAAAGGGAAACACACCCTCTACAAAGGCACCCATAAATGAGACAATACAAACCCTTGTATGTCATAAACCCCATGCCCAAAAGTCTTAACCCACTCCACCTCATACTCACACATGGCTTAGATAGGTTTCCCTTGGGAAACACCTTTGACTTGAGGATTGATTGACCCAATAGGATGCCTCGACACCCCTCCCACACCTAAATTTGACAAATTGTATAAGGTCTTTGAGTATTTGTTTAGTTTGAAAAGGGGGGTTTGATGCACATGTTCGGGTGGTTTAATTATTAGATGTGGCTTACTTGGCATGATTATTGTGACTTATGGACCCTTGGAGGGTGTACCTATTTGTCTTTGTAGGACCTTGCCTGATGGACAAGTATTCATGAAGAGATGACTTGTTCAAACCTTCATGGGGCTTTGGAGCCCAAGGATGGATGCAGAGACCCCAGGTCTAGGGCAGGTTTGTGATCACCAGTTGCACCTTGAAGGAAGAGGAAGTTGCCTTTGGAGGCACTCTGGAAGAACTTCTCCCAAATGGACTTTATGCCTTTGGAGGCTTGGACGTCACCCTACTAGTCCATGACATCACTAGGGCTTAATGCCTTGATGGATGAAGTCTTGACGTTGACACCTGATACGTATGGGCAAGATCCATGGCCTTTGAAGGTCAAACGTTGCACCATTTCCAGCCTAACGTCCCACTTGGGGGCTCAACGTCACCCTAGAAGGGCATGACATCACCTTTAGGGTTTTATTTTGTGCCAAATGAATTAAATTTTGCAAAATTGAGTTATAAGGGAAAATTATTGAGGCCGGCCCTAGTTATATTTTGTATTGGCATTTTATGAGAAAGGTGATAAAAATACATCTTCCCATTTTCATTTTTTGACATAAATCTTTGTTGACGCTTGAATCCGTTAGGACCGAAATGACAGCCTCACGAGGATACAAATTCTCCTGCGTTTTTATAGAGGTGGTACTCCTCTATTCGAGATTTTTTTAAAATGTGGGATTTTCATAGAAGTCTATCGAAGGAAAGTAAAAAAATATATAAAAGAAAAACAAAAAATGTTTTTTTTATTATTATTTTCTTTTAAAAGAAAGTTTCCGAGAATGGACTAGGAAACACATACATTCATACATTTAACGCAAATAAACATAATTTCCTCACATCCATCATAGTAGGGATAAAGTTTTATGATCACTTAAAAAATTAAAAGAAAATGATCTGCATGCATAAGAGAAATTTGACAGAGTGATACATGGGCATCTCAAATGAAGATAACGATAGATCAACCTCAAATACTTTATATTCAAAAAAACTGGGTTACAAAGTACAATCGAGATTGTTCCCAAAATAACTCTCTTGGAATTTCTAAAAAATATATAGTTCAATACATATTCTTTGAAATTTAAATGTGTTTGTCATAATGACTGGGATTGGGGCTCCTGTGGACCATAAAGAAAATATGTATAAGAATGAACTTCATACAAAGAAGAAAGTGGGCGGTGAAAGACAACAAGACCTGGTAAGAAGAAAAAAGAAATTATCAGTCTTCGGTTAAACCTTTCTATTTAAAGAGGTGGAGTTACTGGATGAAGAGCTTGATAAAGATAGAAAGATGTGATCAATATGAACTTACTATAATGGTATCTCCTATTTGTCACTTGCTCGTTGCTGTCCTTTTATGGCATTTATCAATGGTTACATGAATCGTCTCAACCGTCCTTTTCCCTTCATTGGTAAGTTTTTCGACAACCTTTTTAAACCACTCCTCGATGTAGCTTCTCATTGGCGCCACTTTGATTTCATGCTAGATTTTTATATTGAAGAGCTCACCTTCCAAGTCCCTTAGATCAATAGAAATATTCCGCAAAGCTTATTCAATATCTTGATTTTTAATCAAATAGTCACCTAGCCAGTTTTCCACGTCATCTTCACTATACTCAAGAATGCCATAGAATTTTTCAAATGATAATCCTTTAAAGATCTCAACTTGTTCGTCAAATGCTTGCTTGGTTAAGAACAACGAGTTGAGTATCAATTTGGGGTATTGGACCTCATTGGTGCTCCCATCTAGGTCTATCTCAATCAGCTTTTTGAATAATTCTTCTCTTCTGGTTATGGCCTGGCTGCATTCTTGGACAATAATATTCAGGTTCTTAACCTTTTCCTTATAGCATGCATTGAGTTGTTTTATCTAGTTCGGAGAAGGGAGATCCTCTCTTATTCTCAACTCTATCATATTGGTAACTTTAAAACCAAAGGGTACAACCACATCGAGGTAAAAACCTTCCTCATTTTTCAAATCTACTTGTAAATATTCATGAAAAGTGTGTGCTCTCGTTCCAAAAGAGACCATGCTCTTTGGTATCTCCCAAGCCTCTATAATTAATTCCATTCTTTTCTTGATATTCTTCTCTACATATCCCTGGGATGATGTGAGAAGGCTTGTTGATCCTTTTAATTTTGCTGTAGGTGTGGTAGGCCCAATCATTGCTAAAGGACTAGCAAGTACTGGAAGAGGCGTTAAAGTTTCCTCCAATTCTTTGATTCGTTCCTCTAACCTGACATTCTCTGCTTCAAGGCCTCTAATAGAATTATCTAGAGCATCTCCAATCACTCAGTGAATTTGGGAAATTTTGGAAGGCCGCATGTTCTGTAGGTTAATCTTTGAACGAGATTTCCCCTTTTTTATTTTTTACATCTTTTTTCTCAATAATCAATTTTTTGGACTCACTGTAAAACAAAATGCTTTGAAATACAAAAGACTCTTCTTCATCAAATGTCTCTCTCTCAATTATTTCCATTTGAGGATTCTGGTGAGCAGTGTTCTCTAGTCGGTCGACATTGGGGAACACTTTTCGATGTCAATTTAGAGTTCTATATCCTCAAGAGAGAGGTCATGGATGTCGCTTTCACCTCGAGGTACCTCCTCTTCTTACACAATGTTTTTTCTTTTCTTCCTCAAGGGAATCTTGTGAGAACTTTCAATTTTTTCTGAAGGAGGGTTCTTATCTACCCCTCCGCCTGAAGATCTGTGGGTTACTTTCTTAATTTGGTGGGTCATTGGAACACTGCTCCGAGATGTTGTACGCTTTGGAGTGACAGTTGGGGATTGGGCACTTTTTTCGCTCGGACCTTTTCCTCTCTGCTTGTACGACTCACTGGTGTTGAGTATCGTTTCCAGGTCACTAGTGTCACGAGCAACAGTTCCCAAGACATTATCTCCATCTTCATTAGAATAGCATTAATGAAAGAATTGCTGAAACCAACAACCAATAGATGTTCTACAAAAATTTCGCTAGGGTTGAACCCTTTTACTCTTTCAACATATTTTAGATTGAGGCTGTGGAAGTGGGCTGAGAATTCATCAATCTTATTCATATTTCTGAATATGAAGTCCCCAACTTTCCAAGGAAGAGGTATGGATTTCTTTTTTCTCTTTTCATGGAAAAAATGCAACTAGTAGTTGTACTGCCTTGCTATTTCAGCAACAAACATTTTGTCAGATATGTGGCATGGAAGGAAGGAAGGAAGGATTTTACTTGTAACAAAAAATCCTTATAATGTTATAATTTTCCATTTGTTCTAGGGTCCCCTTCCTATCCAGGAACTTACTCGCCTAGTCAGACATCTGGGTAGTGTCCTTTAAAAACAACAAGCCTTTAAAAACTAAGACAAAATCATTAAAAACTTCATAAAAATGTTGGGAGGCCTTGTGCCTCCATAATGTTTGATACCAGAAGGTTACTGGGTCAAATTCACAGTTTACCTTCTTACACATAGATAATCTTAGGAACCGATAGCAATGCACTATCGTGAAAACCAAATAAGATGACATAAAGAATTTCTTCTCCTTCTTGTATTGTGACAATTGGGAAGAGATTTCAATGGAAATCAACTTACCCCAACAAATGATGGTATGTTCTTTGACCATAAAATATAAAATGTAAAGAATCATCCGAGAGATGTTGGCTATAGTTTCTTGTCCTGTTATCCTTGTGAAAATCCATGCAATTTCCTGAAAGGGATTTTTAAATGAGCCAGCCTTCAATCTCATGATGTCCTTGGGGATGACCACTGGGTTCTCTAGGAATTTAGGTAAGAGGTCCGATCCATTGTCATGCTTCTTTAATAACTCCTTACAATCTTCACTCTTGAAGGTGAGTGTTGGCTCGGGAAGTCTCAACATCTTACAGAATACCTAAGGTGATAGAGAGACAAGGGAATGGTCCCTCAACTAAATAATCCGTTGGATTGGAATATATCTCTCGACGCACCAGGTGACCAACTCCTTACAATTAAAGACTTCTGGGACACAATGTGCACGCGCATTTTCAGACGTCCAGATTACTTCCTTCTAGGTAGAAGGGGATGAGTAGTAAGAATATGCTCTGGACCATTGAAAACTTTGGTCCTCGCGCCTGAAAATATTCAATGTATCTCCACATAACTGTTGTCTAGTTGCTGCCATAAGTTGACGAGAACGTTTTCTTGCTCTATATTATGTTTAAAATGAACGCTGGAGGGGGATAATATAATCCTCCGTAAATCCTTCTTTAATGCGTTTTAATAGGATATCTTCTCGAGCCTTTCGCTTATTATTGACAATCCTTTCGAACCTGTATGGTAAGTTATTAACATTAAAAGCATGGTAAATGTGCATTGGGAAGGGTGCGAGGGTGGCGGGGACAGACGAGAGAAAAATATGATTTTAGATTTTTGTGAACCTGGGAACTCGAGAGTCCACGACGGTATAAGGTGCAAAATTGGCTAAGTATGGAATGATGTGGTGGTCAGACGGACTCGTCATAGGCGGAATGAGACTTGGAAGTTCAAGGAGTCTCGAGATCAAAATGTAGTTCACTGAATTTTTTTAGTGCAATGTGTATATCATCGAACATGGGAGCATGAGAGTTCGATCCCGCCAACCTAGGAACCCGCGATCATAAAATCGACTAAGTATGGAACAACACGACGATCGGTTGGACTCGTGATGTGAAGTTATAGATGGAGATGAGTAATCGTAAGTCCACTAACATGAGAACCCATCGTCTGAAAAATGTGACTAAGTGTAGAACTAGAAAGGGATAGTAGGAGGGAAAAAAGAAAAGGGAAAAACGAGTAAGTATAGAAGAGGGATAAGAAAGGGAAAACATAATTTGGGAAAATAGAAAAGGGGAGGCAAATTTCAGAAGTGGGAAATGACCTCAACAATAGGCTCCAACTGTGGGATGATAACCCCCTATGGGTTGTCAAGAATCCAGAATCTCTCGTGACCAGGTGCTTTTGCCCATTGGGCTATGGAGTCAAATTAAGAATATACAAATTAAAAATAAAATTATGTACAATGAGAATGAAAAAGTGCTAGGAGAAGAAACCTTTCAAATGTTGCTCATTGACAGGCAACATTAACCTTTTTCCTTTCATGTCTTGGAGCATATATGAGTTAAATTCCAATCTCTTTTCGATGACATAGGGTCCGATCCAGAGTGCTTCAAACTTTGTATGCATGGATGGATTCTCCTTGGATTTGTTCCAAAGCAATACCCGTTCTCTCTTTTGAAAGTTCTTCATAGTTGTGCTTTGATCAAAATATCTCTTGCCGCTCTGCCACCTCTGAGGCGTTCGATTCAGGGCATTGCTTCGTTCCTCTTCCAGCTTTAGCAGCTAATTGATTCTTTTATGGATAGGCAAAGTGTCTTCTATATCCTCAATATTAACCACATATATCAATGCATTAATCTCAAGGATAATCGACATTTTTTCCACTTTCCCGTAAACCAATAGATACAGAGACATCCCGGTGCTATCCTTCGAGGTACTCATGCTTGCCCATAATCCTTCTGTCAGATTCATATGCTAATTCCTCTGGTTGTTATCAACGATTTTCTTCAATATCTGCACATGTGTTTTGTTCGTGGATTCAACAAGGTCATTTCCTTGTGGATAATAATTCGATGATTGACCCATGATGATCCCATATTGTCGCAAAACTCCGTGAAATTTGACGCAATGAAGATTGAACCATTGTTTGTGATAAATTTATCAAGGACACCAAACCTCAAATAATATTGTCCTTGAGGAATCTAATCAATTCTTCGACATCAACCTTCTTTAGCTCCACCGCTTCTAGCCATTTCATGAAATAATTGGTAGCCGTCAGAATGTACATATTCCCCTTTTGGATTAATCATCCCAACAACACCAAGTCCCCACTGGGAAAATGGTTGTTCCACCACAATAGGCTGCAAAGGCATCAGAAATTTCTTCATTTTTCCTGAAAAACTGCTTACATGACAAACATCTCCTTATTGTGGCATACAAATACCTTAAGATTGACGGCCAGTAAAATCTCGCTCTGATTATTTTGTAGGCAGTTGCAGTAGGTGCAAAGTGTCCACTGCATATTCCCTCATGGAATTCTTTGATTAGTCATTGAGCTTGATTGTCATCGACGCATCTCAGTAGTATGCCATCGAAATTTCTTCTAAAAATTATGTTAGCAATCAACACGTATTGGTTCACCTTCATCTTGAGTGTCCTCCGCTCCTTGGGATTCATTGTAACAGGGAATTTCCCGAACCTTAAATAGAATATGATATCTCCGTAGCATTTTGAATCAACTAATGGTTCTCTGACTGAGATTGAAATCATCCCATCGTCCGAGTCCCCATTCACAATAAGCTTTCATAAACCTTGTGCTTTGATTGCCTTCAATGGTTTAATCTCGATATCATACTCTTCAATTTTCACTAACTAGTTATCCCATTTTCCTTCTCTCAACTGTTGATTCAAAAGCATCTTGACTGGTGACAAGGGAACATAAGCTATAACATGGGAGTTTAATATATATGTCTGAAAGTGTGCCACAACTTTTACAGGAGAAAAATCTTGTTTCTCAAGTTCTGAATACCTCAACTCATAGTCATGTAGGGTTTTGGTCATAAAACTTATCGGGATTTCTTCTTCGTTGCTATTTTTCTGAGTGAGGACGGATGCAACGACTGCCTCTGTAGAAAATGAATAGATAATAAAATCTCTTTGAAAGTATGAACTAATGGGGACGAGAGCAGTGGTGATTGCCCCTTTGATATTGTTGAACGCTTCTTGAGTATCTACTGTCCACTCAAATCTTTGCTTCTTTTTCAACAACAAATTGATAGTTTTTACGATGCTTGCGTAATCAGGGACAAATATTTGAATAAAATTGATTTTCCCAAAGAATGAATGGACTCCATTTTTAGATGTGGGGGGCTTGAGTTCAGTATTTGATTTGACTCTTTCCGGATCTATGTAAATCCCTTCCTTGCATACAATGTGTCCCAACAACTTGCCTTGAGTCACAACGAACAAGCATTTCTTTGCGTTCAGAGAAACATTGTATAATCTACATCTTTCAAAAACCTTTCTTAAATGATGGATGTGATCCTCTCTTTTATTTGAATGCACTGTCAAGTCATCTTGATAGTCTTCCATAAACTTTCCTATCAATCCACTGAACGCATGATCCATGACCCTTTGGAAAGTGGCTCCAACATTCTTCAAACTGGAGGGCATTCTAGCATATGCATATGTTTCCCATGCTGTGATAAATGTTGTCTTTGCTCTATCTTCCTCAACTATTAAAACTTGATTATATCCAGGGAAACCATCCAACATAGACATGCAATCCGATCGAGTAACTTGTTGTAGTAGAAACTCCATGTTGGGCAATGGAAAATTATCTTTTATGCTCGCTTTGTTAAGATCTCTGAAGTCAACACACATTCGGATTTCCCCGGTCTTCTTCCTGACAATCATTGGATTTGAAAGCCAGTCTGAATGTCTGATGGGATAGATTATCCCTACCTTCTTCAACTTCTCCAACTCAATTATTACCAGAGGTTTCAACTTGGGATTCATCATTCTTATTTTTTGTTTCACTGGTTTAGCTTCTTCCCTCAAAGGAATGATATGTTGGAATACTGTTTTATCATATGCCTTCAAATCATCATAGATCCAAGCGAACACATTAATATATTATTTGAATAGGGAAACATATTTATCAACCTCTTTGGGGGTGCAATCAACTCCCAAATTGACATATTTCGTGGACTAGTCCGTTCCAATATTGACTTTTCTTGTTTCTTGCACCTTTCGAACTGAAACTTCTTCAAGAAGATTCTTGGCTTGATTGTCTTTTGTAAACAAAGATTCAACTTGTATACAATCTTTTGGGATGACAATCGAGCTATCGTCTTCTTCATCATCATCATTTAACAAAAAATTCTCCAATTGTCCATCATTCTCAAATACTTGTAAGTACTCAATATTATCGCGCACAGATGGCCGAAAGGCTCTTTTTACCTGGAAAGGCGTTTTGCTTAGGACATCGTCTAGGTTTGATAATGAGGCCGCCAAGGCTAGTGAATCGACGTTGTGATTCTTGTCCCTTGGAATGAAAGTGATGTTGAAAGAGATGAAAATTTCCATCAGTTCATTAACTCTTTTGAAATACATCTTAAGTCTTTCCTTTTTGATTTTATACTTTTGGGTAACTTGATTGATGACCAACTATGAATCTCCAGTCATAATGAGATATTCTATTTTCATTCCTTGTGTGAGGATCATCCCCTGGATCAAAGCTTCATATTCTGCCTCATTATTCATGCATGGAAACTCTAGTATTATAGTGTGGGGATGCGTCATATTATTTGGGCTTATGAGAACAATTCCAACTCCGTTCCCATATTTAGAACAAGCTCCATCGAATGACATTCTCCAGTAGTCTTCAAACAAACATTCTGGGAATTCCAATTTTTGAAGTCATTCTAGAATTTCATTATGCTCCATGTCCAAGATAACATAGTTTCCAATCCCGACATCTATGTAATCTTCCATTAATTCATTATCCTTCTTCTTGAAGCAAAAGGGTTTTCTGGGTTCACGAGGTACTTTAATCATTTCTCCCTCCTTGCCTAGTAACATCATACAACTGTCATTGTTCATTATATATCCACCGATCATGTAGGTCCAATCTCTTCCCAGGGCAACCCCATATGTTGGAGGAGGTCTACCATGATAATATTAAAAACTGTGATGATATGAGGGGCTGCTATAATCCAGGCATAAAAATCCTTGATTCCTTCTTACGTCAACACTTTTATAGAATCGATTGCTTATATTATCTCACAAGTTTCATAATACTTAGTGTAACTCATGCCAAACACTTCCATAACCGCAAGTGGCACTAAATTATTTGTCGCACCGGTATCAATTAAACAATTATTTAATGCAATAGCATGGTTTTCAATTGAAATGTAGAAGGGTGGAATTTTACCTCTCAGCTTAGCAGTCGACGGGCTCTGGTTTTGTTTTGGAGTGGTCACAACAACTTTAGTTCTTTCTGATGGATCATCCAACGACTTCAAGATGTTCTGCCTCTG
>ML842966.1:11855-24198 GCA_009831015.1 Picea engelmannii
GAATGTCCCTAGGCCCTCAGGATAAGCTGGATCGAACCTCCCTCGATAAACTGGCCTTGAGACTAGAATGGTGTGGAGGAGTCTTTCATCCCCAAGACCAAGCTGTGGAACAAGGTGAGTGGATATTTCACCACTGAGTTGCTCACAAGGGTTTGTGCAGCAAAACCCCCAAACTGAATGCTCAAGAGCAATAGAAAATGCTAATCCAAAACCAGAATGAGTAATAGGTGCACCCCAGCCTCTTACTTATACTTTTCCTTCTAATTCTCTGTTGAGTTAGGTTAATTCCTAGGGTTAATCTTCTATTCTTCTGTTGAGTTATCTTTTACTCCTTTCCTTTTCCTTTCTTAAGTCAACTTAAAAATATAACTTTTAACTTCTTTACTTTTCCCCCCTTCACTGTGAGACTATGACCTAGTGGGGGTTCCCAGGCCACTAAGTCTCCTCATTACCTCTCTAAGAGGTGGGGGAAATTACATGATTAAACAATGAACAAAAAAGAGGGATTTTTCATCACAACTATGACACACATACATTGTATATACAATGTAGAACCTGAAAGAAAAATAGAGAAAGGATGATGCGCCAAACATAAAACTTGTGTCAAGCTATTTGTGTAGTTTCAAGGAAAAATAGGGTTTATGGTTTACATGATGAATTGATGATGGAAAAAAGTGGGCGTGTGAGTCAAATTTGAGTTTAAAAACCCTCCCAAATTGTTAAGGCATGCAAATCTTCTATCCATGTCAAATTTTAGCGCATACAGAAACAATTTGAAAAATAATCAACGTGCACCCCATTCACAGGTCATTGTTGCTCATGCCTAGTCCTCGTACAATGTTTTTTGATTGTTCCGTTTAAAATTCGTTTGACAATACACACATTCTCACATCTAGTACTGCAAGGGAATATTTTTATGGTGTTGATTAAACAATGAACAAAAAAAAGGGATTTTTCATCACAACTATGACACACATAGATTGTATATACAATATAAAACCTGAAAGAAAAATGAATAAAGGCTTATGCGCCAAACTTAAAACTTATGACAAGCTATTTGTGTACTTTGAAAGAAAAAGAGGGTGTATGGTTTACATGATGAATTGATGATGGAAAAAAGTGGGTGTGTTAGTCAAATTTGAGTCCATAAACCCTCCCATCTCGTTAAGGCATCCAAATGGTCTATCCATGTCAAATTTCAGTGCATACATAAAAAATTTGAAAAAATTTCAATGTTGGCCCCATTAACAGGTTATTGTTGCACATGTCTAGTCCTAGTACAATGTCTTTTTGTTGTTCCTTTTAAAATTCGTTTGAAAATACACACGTTCCCACATCTAGTACTACAAGGGCATATTTTTATAGTGTTGATTAAACAAAGAATGAAAATGGGGGATTTTTCATCACAATTATGACACATGTACATTTTATATACAATGTAGAACCTGGAAGAAAAATGAAGAAAGGATGATGCGTCAAACTTAAAAATTGTGTCAAGCGATTTGTGTACTTTGAAAGAAAAATAGGTTTTATGGTTTGCATGATGAATTGATGATGGAAACAACTGGGTGTGTGAGTCAAATTTGAGTCCAAAAATCCTCTCATATCGTTAAGGCATGCGAATAGTCTATCCATGTCAAATTTCAGTGCATACAGAAAAAGTTTGAAAAAATTTCAACATTGATCCCATTCACAGGTCACTGTTGGCCATGTCTAGTTCTAGTACAATTTATTTTCATTGTTCCTTTTAAAATTTGTTTGATAGTACACACATTCCCACATCTAGTATTGCAAGGGAATATATTTATGGTGTTGATTAAATAATGAACAAAAAAGAGGGATTTTTCATCAAAACTATGACACACATACATTGTATATACAGTGTAGAACCTGGAAGAAAAATGAATAAAGGTAGATGTGTCAAACTTAAAACTTGTGTCAAGTTATTTATGTACTTTGAAAGAAAAATAGATTTTATGGTTTACATGATGAATTGATGATGGAAACAAGTGGGTGTGTGAGTCAAAATTAAGTTTAGGAACCCTCCCATACCGTTAAGGCATGTGAATAGTCTATCCATGTGAAATTTTAGTGCATACAAAAATAGTTTGAAAAAATTTCACCGTTGGACCCATTCTCAGGTCACTTTTTCCCATGTCTAGTATTAGTACAATGTATTTTCATTGTTACTTTTAAAATTCGTTCAGCAGTACACATGTTCCCACATCTAGTACTGCAAGGGAATATTTTGATGGTGTTGATTAAACTATTAATGAAAAAGAGGGATTTTTCATCAAAACTATGACACACATACATTGTATATACAATGTAGAACCTAAAGGAAAAATGAAGAAAGGTTGATGCACCAAAATTAAAACTTTTGTCAAGATATTTGTGTACTTTGAAAAAAAAATAGGGTTTATGGTTTACATGATGAATTGATGATGGAAACAAGTGGGTGTGTGAGTCAAATTTGAGTATAGAAACCCTCCCATATCGTTAAGGCATGCAAATAGTCTATCCATGTCAAATTTCAGTGCATACAGAAAAAGTTTGAAAAAATTTCAATATTTGCCCCATTCATAGGTCACGGTTGCCCATGTATAGTCCTAGTACAATGTATTTTGGTTGTTCCTTTTAAAATTCGTTCGACAGTACATAAGTTCCCGCATCTAGTACTATAAGGGAATATTTTTAGGGTGTTGATTAAACAATGAACAAAAAAAAAGGATTTTTCATCACAACTATGACACACATAGATTGTATATACAATGTAGAACCTGAAAGAAAAATTATGAAAGGATGATGCACCAAAATTAAAACTTGTGTCAAGCTATTTGTGTACTTTGAAGAAAAAGAGGGTTTATGGTTTACATGATGAATTGATGATGGAAACAAGTGGGTGTGTTAGTCAAATTTGAGTCTAGAAACCCTCTCATATCATTAATGCATCTGAATGGTCCATCCATGTCAAATTTCAGTGCATACAGAAATAGTTTGAAAAAATTTCAACGTTGGCCCCATTCACAGGTCATTGTTGCCCATGTCTAGTCCTAGTACAATGTCTTTTCTTTGTTCTTTTTAAAATTTGTTTGATAGTACAAATGTTCCCACATCTAGTACTACAAGAGCATGTTTTTATGGTGTTGATTAAACAATGAACGAAAATGGGGGATTTTTCATCACAACTATGACACACATACATTGTATATACAATGTAGAACCTCAAAGAAAAATGAAGAAAAGCTGATGCGCCAAACTTAAAACTTGTGTCAAGAAATTTGTGTACTTTGAAATAAAAATAAGGTTTATGGTTTACATGATGAATTGATGATGGAAATAACTAGGTGTGTGATTCAAATTTGAGTCCAGAAATCCTCCCATATTGTTAAGGCATGTGAATAGTCTATCCATGTCAAATTTCAGTGAATTCAGAAAATGTTTGAAAAAATTTCAACATTGACCCCATTCACAGGTCACTATTGGCCATGTCTAGTCCTAGTACAATGTATTTTCATTGTCCTTTTAAAATTAGTTCGACAATACACACATTCCCACATCTAGAACTGCAAGGGCATATTTTTATGTTGTTGATTAAACAATGAACAAAAAATAGGGATTTTCATAAAAACTATGACACACATACATTGTATATATAATGTAGAACCTGAAAGAAAAATGAAGAAAGGCAGATGCGCCAAACTTAAAACTTGTGTCAAGCTATTTTGTACTTTGAAAGAAAAATAGGGTTTATGGTTTACATGATGAATTGATGATGGAAACAAGTGGGTGTGTGAGTCAAATTTGAGTCTAGAAACCCTCCCATATCATTAAGGCATGTGAATAGTCTATCCATGTGAAATTTCAGTGCATATAGAAATAGTTTGAAAAAATTTCAATGTTGGGCCCATTCTCATGTCACTGTTGCCCATGTCTAGTATTAGTACAATGTCTTTTCATTGTTACTTTTAAAATTCATTCAAAAATACACATGTTCCCACATCTAGTGCATGGGAATATTTTGATGGTGTTGATTAAACAATGAATGAAAAAGAGGGATTTTTCATCACAACTATGACACACATACATTGTATATACAATGTAGAACCTGAAGGAAAAGTGAAGAAAGGATTATGCACCAAACTTAAAACTTGTGTCAAGTTATTTGTGTACTTTGAAAAACAAATAGGGTTTATGGTTTACATGATGATTTGATGATGGAAACAAGTGGGTGTGTGAGTCAAATTTGAATTTAGAAACCCTCCCATATCGTTAAGGCATGCAAATAGTCTATCCATGTCAAATTTCAGTGCACACAGAAACAGTTTGAAAAAATTTCAACATTGGCCCCATTCAGAGGTCATTTTTTCCCATGTATAGTCCTAGTACAATGTCTTTTGTTTTTTCCTTTTAAAACTTGTTCGACAGTACAGACGTTCCCGCATCTAGTACTGCAAGGGAATATTTTTATGGTGTTGATTAAACAATGAGCGAAAAAAAGGTATTTTTCATCACAACTATGACACACATAGATTGTATATACAATATAGAACCAAAAAGAAAAATGAAGAAATGTTGATGCGCCAAAATTAAAACTTGTGTCAAGTTATTTGTATACTTTGAAAGAAAAAGAGGGTTTATGGTTTACATGATGAATTGATGATGGAAACAAGTGGGTGTGTTAGTCAAATTTAAGTCTAGAAACCCTCACATATCGTTAAGGCATTCAAATGGTCCATCCATGTCCAATTTCAGTGCATACATAAACAATTTGAAAAAATTTCAAATTGGGCTCCATTCACAGGTCACTGTTTCCCATGTCTAGTCCTAGTACAATGTCTTTTAGTTGTTTTTTTTTAAATTCGTTCGACAGTACAAACGTTCCCATATCTAGTACTGCAAGGGCATATTTTTATGGTGTTGATTAAAAAAATAACGAAAAAGGGGGATTTTTTATCACAACTATGACACACATACATTGTATATACAATGTAGAACTTCAAAGAAAAATGAAGAAAAGTTGATGTGCCAAACTTAAAACTTGTGTCAGGCAATTTGTGTACTTTGAAAGAAAAATAGGGTTTATGGTTTACATAATGAATTGATGATGGAAACAAGTGGGTGAGTGAGTCAAATTTTAATCTAGAAACCCTCCCATGACATTAAGGCATGCAAATAGTCTATCCATATTAAATTTTAGTGCATACAGAAACAGTTTGAAAAAATTTCAATGTTGGCCCCATTCTCAGGTCAGTGTTGCCCATGTCTAGTCCTAGTACAACATCTTTTCGTTGTTATTTTTTTAAATTTGTTCAATAGTACACATGTTCCTGCATCTAGTACTGCAAGGGCATATTTTTATGGTGTTGATTAAACAATGAATGTAAAATATGTATTTTTCATCACAACTATGACACACATACATTGTATATATAATGTAGAACCTGAAAGAAAAATTAAGATAGGCTAATGCACAAAACTTAAAACTTGTGTCAATATATTTGTGTACTTTAAAAGAAAAATAGGGTTTATGGTTTACATTATGAATTGATGATGGAAACAAGTGGGTGTGTGAGTCAAATTTGAGTCCATAAATTCTCTCATATCGTTAAGGCATGCGAATAGTCTATCCATGTCGAATTTCAGTGCATACAGAAACATTTTGAAAAAAATTCATCGTTGGCCCCATTCAGAGTTCATTGTTGCCCATGTCTAGTCCTAGTAGAATGTATTTTCATTGTTCCTTTTAAAATTAGATCAACAGTACACACGTTCTGACATCTAGTACTACAAGGGCATATTTTTATGGTATTGATTAAACAATGAATGAAAAATAGGGATTTTTCATCACAATGAAAAGTTCAAATGAAACGAGGTTGATATTAGATATATATATTGGGTGTGTGAGTCATATTTGAGTTTGGAAACACACGTTCTTCTTGCCACATAAATCATATGCCAAATTACCATGTTTTCAAATAGTTTCAATGAAGATTCTATAGAAATGACAAACATGTTCATCGAAACTTCATTGATGCAATATTATGACAACAATGATGACATTTGTGATCATGATGGTATAAAAATGAATGAGCTTCTATTGGTTTCAAGAATAATTCATCCTCTACTAAACAAGGCAAGCCATGTGAAGGTGGAAGCTCATATGGACCCTCCCCTCCCCCTCACATCCCTCTTAATTCCCCAATACCCAATCTATAAAATAGAAAATAATCGAAAGCAACGTCCTAGTACGATTCATGCATAGAAACTACAAAAACAAAAATTAATGAAGGTAAATGAAATCATGTGTTTGTAAATGATATTTTTAGTTTACCATGTACTTTAGTATATTGGCGATTATTTTCAGGTTTCACATAATAATTAAACAACATGTAACATAGGATATAAAAATGTCGCATAAAACTTAAAAACATATAATTAACCCATGACATAAGTAAATTATTTTAAGAGAATAATTCATACAAATTAAAATATATAGTCATGTACCTGATCCAACTCAACATCTGTATAATCATCCTTATTATGTATCTTCTTCTTCATTGAACTCAACATCTATATCATCATCCAATTCAGAAATGATTTTGAAAGGATTGATGATATCGTCATCGTCATCAATGTCATTTTGGAGCATATTTTCATCGACATCATCCTCAAGCACTGCATTGTATCCTACGCTTGGATCATGTTCTTCTTTGTCTTCTTCGTTTGTCGACCTTGCAACATCTTCCAGCTCTATCTAATCTGGTGAATCTTCTTCTTCTTCAATATGATCTTCTTCCTGTACATGAGTATACTTAACTGGACTTCTTCTTGGATCATATCTGAAAACAAATGACCAATCCATCTCACCTAGAACATTTGAATAAAAGACTTGTTCACATTGGCTTGGAAAAACATAGTGATAATGTCCTCTTTCAAACATCATTGTTTTAATCATCGAAAATATGTTGGCATGTTGAATAACAGTTCTTTCCTCATCCTGTTCTTGCATTTGTAACCTATACCATTTTGCGTCGAACATGACTAATTTGAAGGAATTAAAGTCACACTCAATTATATCATTCAAATACCCATAATATCTATTTTCAGATTCTCGGGGATGTCTGTCACTCCTAGAGGAAACTTTAGTGACCTGGAATACTGTAGTTATCCCACTATCATAAGTTTTTCTGGTTTCATCCAACTATTTGATGTGAAATTTAAGACCATTGCACCACATAGCCTTGTGGTGTTTCAACTGTAATCTGCCAGATATGTAAAAGATGCATTATCAATTAATAAATTAACATATTTATATAACTTGGAAAGTATCTGAAAAAGACAGTACACATTTAGTCACATTAATATAATATAAAATAACTGAATAAAATGGGTGAATTTTCTTACCTGTCCATCTTTCAAACCATATGCTAAATAATTTTCCCTTTGTGTAACATTGGCATCTCTGTTATGACGAGCTTCTCTAACCAATTCAGACAATCGTTTCCATGATAAACTACCTCCATGATGTTGTTTACATATTTCAATCCATACATTCATCCAGTCAAGATTGTTTGCTATGTATAAATGTAGTGCGTCCCAATCTTGAGCAATTGAATCAAAAAATTATAATTCACCAATATTAAATATTAGTTATAACGTCCATGGTAAATATTAATAATTTATGAAATAACATATATTAATATATTAATGAGTATGATCATATACACAAAAAATGAAAATTTATATGTATTAATATAAATCTCCACAATTATTAATATATTACCTCTCATTTTTTTCATTGTACCTTTCCCCAATAGGTTCTCTTGATCTTCAAATTTTTTGATGGAGTTCACATCCCAAATGTGATCCACTGCATGCATAGTTGGCCCTGCTAATTTAGGAAGATACTGACTAATATACACCATGGATTGATATACCATATATCCCTCCACCATAGAACCCTCAAGACGTGCTCTTTGTCTAACCAAAGCCTTCAATGATTTCAGGTGCCTCTCCACCATCCAAATTAACCTTGTCTGTACAGCTCCCCAAATTTCAATCTCCTCAACTTGGTGTATGAGGTAGTGTTCTTGTGCATTGAAAAATGTTGGAGGTATATAATTTTGCATTTCACACATTAGCCAAGGTATTTCTCTCTTCCAATACTTTATATCATCTTCATGGATTTATTTCAATGACAACCATCTACATGAGGTCATGACACAAGAAAATAACTTATTTCAACATAACTTAATATATATTACATTACAAGAAAAAAACATGTCATTAAGTACAACAACAAATTGAAAGACCATTTTGCATATAAATCACAACTACTTACCTCATGTATTTTCCAAGATCATATATAACTTGTTTGATGTTTTTGTTAAAGTTGTTTGGGAGAGATAGTGGTATAACATACTGTAACAACAAAATGAATCGTTATTTGTTTCGACCAAAGTAGACAAAAAAAAACAAAAAACTTAAAAGATGTATAAGGCCAATATATAAATATGTATACCAAAATTATTACCTTAATGAAGGTATGCCTATTGGAATTATTAAGACAACTGAGAGGGGGGGGGGGGGTGAATCAGTTGTAAGTGAGCTGAAACAATTTTTAGTCTGTTAAAACATTATTAATCTTTCTTCAAGTGGTCATCAACAATATACAACATATGGACAGTAAAAGTAAAGAACAACAGTCACACATAAAGTATACACATAGATAGATTTTCACGAGGAAACCCATAAAGGGAGAAAACCTCTTCTTCTTCGAAATGATAGGCATTCTTTTAAGTTCTATACATCATCTATAATTGAGCACCAACTCAATGTGAGGATGCTTCCTCTGTTTTACAAGCTGCAAATTGTTTGAGAGCACCAACTCTCTGGTTTCTCTAGAAACCACTAGAAGGAAGCACCAACTCCCTGTATGTTTCAGCACCAACTGGATGGAAGCACCAACTTCCAGTTACACAGGCTCCAACCTACATAACAGAGAACACTAGTTCTCCCTTGCACCACCCTGCCACCCTGGTTTCTCTGGATGCAACCAGATGGAAGCTACAACTTCCTATGTTCAAGCTCCCACTTGAACCTCTGAGGACAACAGTCCTCCCGAGCACCTCCCAACCTCCCTAAAATATGAATTAATAAATAAAAAATCAACTACGCAGATAAATCAATTCTTACCAATCTTTCATTATTCTGTAAAACTGGTCTTCTTCTAACTGTTCTGCAATTCTTCTCTTCCTCTGTCTGTTCAGCAGGTCTGCTCTGCATCAACTTTTTCTATCATTCTACTCTGCTTCAACTTGCTCTGTTATTTTGCTCTGTGTTTCATCTCACTCTGCACATTACCTAAATCTCATACTACGCATCCGCTCATTTCCCTTTCTTACTGTTTCATTCATTTTCCATTTAGAACAACTAACCTCATACAGTCTGTCTCATTTTCTTTTATACACACACCCATGGTTGTTCAACTTCCCATCTCCTTAGGCAAAATAAAGACAATTGTCCGAGCAACTGAAACGCCAACTAAAAGGCTAACTGATTTGCAATCATGAGTCTATTTTACTAACAGATTTGTAACTGAAGAGTTAACTATGAGAGAGAACAATAACCCTTTGATCATATTCCCATTTATCTGCGTCGTTGGATGAACTTTATTGACATTGCCTTTAAATCGGGTTTCAACATTTCGACAATCCTGTGCTGAGTGTCTCGACACTTCATTTCGCGATCTTCGAAGTTCCGATACATAACTTTTCTACACTAACTCCTTCCCCAATATGACTATGGTCATAACCAAGCACCTATGCAAAAAGCGCTTTCGCGATTTCTCATTTTGTGATTTTCTACACTAAGCTCCGTTGACCCCAAGTCAGTGAAAATTCGATCACTTGCCACATGTCCTATGATTCGATGGTCCAGATGTGATCTTGATTCAATGGCTACGATTGAATCGTGATTTCACGATTTTGGCATTCTTGTTGCATTGGGTTCTTTGTCTCTCTATGTTGCGATTTGCAAAACTCCGATATGAATTTAGATCAACGATCCAAATCTGATTTCTATTCAATGGCTGCGATTAAATCGTGATTTCTCATATCGCGATTTCGACATCCTTGATGTCCAGTGTTTTTTTCACTTCAAAGTCCCGATTCACGAAACTCCGACATGGGGTCGGATCAACAGTCCAGATCTGATCTCGATTCAATGGTTGCGATTAAATCACAATTTCGCATATCATGATATCGGGATTCCTGTTGTTAATAAACTTTGACATATCCAACTCTCAATCCCCAAAACTCCGACATGAACTGGAATCAACGGTCCAGATTCAACCTTAATCTGACGGCTCAGATTAAATCGCGATTTCGCATATCGTGATATTGAGATTCCTGATGTTAAGAAACTTTGACATCTCCAACTCTCGATCCCTGAAACTCTGACATGAACTGAAATCAATGGTCCAAATCAAAGATTGATCTGACGGCTCAGATTAAGTCGCAATTTTGCATATCGCGATTACGCCTGCTTCTCCTTGTACCTTAAAGGACGTGTGGGTTATTCTTGATCCAACGATGGTCGAATCCTACGCTTGGATCTAACGCCTGAGATCTGTCCTCCTCTTCAACGATCTCTTCTTTTCTACATTCAGATCTGACGACCCTCGTTCTTTCGAGAATTTTGAATGGAATCCAACGATCAGAGATTCTTCTCAAAACTTTACGGGCCTTCGATCATTCGACCTTCTTGAACTTATCTTTTGTTTTCCTGTCAATTACAAACTCCCTGTACTCATGCCATCTTCACTGTTGTACTTGCCATCAATGACAAGAATTCACTGTCTGTTAAATATTTGCCAACAATCTCCCCCTTTGGCATTGATGGCAACACAAGCACCCACATGCATTGCATTCGGATCTCCTATCCCGAACTCTTTTCTCTCCCTTTGACATCAATGTCAAAGAAGAAACATTCTTCCCCTAATCTGTTGCAAAAACATACTCCCCCTGTCGACTATAAGCATGTTGGAAATACACGAGATATTCAATAAGTACTCCCCCTGACCAGGTGAACAGATTAGACACAAGAGATTATAACCCCCAAATTTTGACGAAGATATCCAAAAGGGGTCACTACTAATGGTTTATTAAAGATATCAGCAATCTGTTCTGTAGAAGGTATATAATTCAGTTGAACAATTCTATTTGTAACTTGTTCTCTGAGAAAATGGTACTTGATTGGAATATTCTTCGTCTTGGAATGAAGAACAGGATTCTTGGAGACACTAATGGCACTTGTCTTATCACAATGAATTGGAATAGGATCAGTGTAAGTTACCTTCAGAGCCTTAAATACTTTGAATTTTTCAAATGCTTCATATTTTTCTTTCAGAAAGGCAACCCAATTTAGTCTAGAATAGTATTCAATAATCAACATAAAGTAATTTTCTTTTCCTGTCCCTTCTTTCCTTGATGGACCACAAAGATCCATATGTACTAACTGGAGAGGTTTTTCTGTTGAGGGAAAGTTTTTATATTTGAACTGAGTGCGAGTAAGCTTTCCTATCTGACAGGATTTACAAACAGATTTATATGGATTTGATATCTTCGGAAGATCTTTTACTGCCCCATTGTTTCTAAGTTTGATTATGTGATCAAAATTTAGATGACCAAGTCTCCTATGCCACAACCAACTTTCATCATATTTTCTTAAGTGGCATTCTTCTTCTTCTTCTTTTAGAACATAGACATTGTTTTCTGTTCTTATACCTTTTGCAACTAGCTGACCTAAATCCACAGTTTTTATTCTATAGTCTTTAGAGGTAAATACAACTTCACACCCTCGGTCACAGACTTGACTGACACTAAGCATATTATGTTTCAAATCTTCTACAAGAAACACATCTTGAGCTTTTCTTTTTATGTTACACAGATTGACAATTCCTTTACCTTTTATCTTTCCAGGTGCATCATTTCCAAAAGTTACGTTCCCTGATTTGCTATCACTTAGAGTTAGAAACTTACTTCTGTCCCCAATCATGTGTTTGGAGCATCCACTGTCAATATACCAGGGATTCTTTTTCCTTTGGGATGATAGCACTAGCCCACACTTGTCATCTACTTTCTTCTTCCAGATTTTAACATTTTCAATAGTGGAGATCGAATTTGAATTGTATTTCTTTAAGTGACAGTCTGCAGCTTTATGACCATAATTATGACAGTTGTAACATTCTGGTTCACTGAATAATAGATCATAATGATTGTTATGCACATATCTGTTGTTTTGTTTCACCTGTGTCCTTCTCCCAGTCATCACATGATTT
>ML842966.1:26893-38889 GCA_009831015.1 Picea engelmannii
AACCTCTGAGGAAAACAGTCCTCCTGAGAACCTCCCAACCTCCCTAAAATATGAATGAATAAATAAACAATCAACTACGCAGATAAATCAATTCTTACCAATCTTTCATTATTCTATAAAACTGGTCTTCTTCTAACTGTTCTGCAATTCTTCTCTTCCTCTGTTTGTTCAGCAAGTTTGCTCTGCATCAACTTTTTCTATCATTCTGCTTTGCTTCAACTTGCTCTATTATTCTGCTCTGCGTTTCATCTCACTCTGCACATTAGCTAAATCTCATACTACACATTCTCTCATTTCCCTTTCTTACTGTTTCATTCATTTTCCATTCAGAACATCTAACCTCATACAGTCTGTCTCATTTTCTTTTATACACACACCCACGGTTTTTCAACTTCCCAATCTCCTTAGGCAAAAGAAAGACAATTTTTCGAGCAACTGAAACGAAAACTAAAACGCTAACTGATTTGCAATCATGAGTCTGTTTTCCTAACAGATTTGTAACTGAAGAGTTAACTGTGAGAGAGAACAACAACCCTTCGATCATATTCCCATTTATCTGCGTCGTTGGATGAACTTTATTGACATTGCCTTTAAATTGGGTTTCAGCATTTCAACAATCCTGTGATGAGTGTCTTGACACTTCATTTCGTGATCTCTGAAGTTCTGATACAGAACTTTTCTGCACTAAATCCTTCCCCAATATGACTATGGTCATAACCAAGCGCTTATGCAAAAAGCGCTTTCGCGATTTCTCATTTCGTGATTTTCTACACTAAGCTCCGTTGACCCCAAGTCAGCGAAAATTTGATCGCTTGCCACATGTACTATGATTTGATGGCCCATATGTGATCTTGATTCAATGGCTACAATTGAATCGCGATTTCGCGATTTCGACATTCTTGTTGCATTAGGTTCTTTGCCTCTCCACGTCGTGATTCGCAAAACTCCGATATGAAGTTATATCAATGGTCCAAATTTGATTTCTATTCAACGGCTGCGATTAAATCATGATTTCGACATCCTTGATGTCCATTGTTTTTGTCACTTCAAAGTTCCGATTCATGAAACTCCGACATAGGGTCGAATCAATGGTCCAGATCTGATCTCGATTCAATGGCTGCGATTAAATCACGATTTCGCATATCACGATATCAAGATTCTTGATGTTAATAAACTTTGACATCTCCAACTCTCGATCCCCGAAACTCTGACATGAACTGGAATCAACGGTCCAGATTCAACCTTAATCTGACAGCTCAGATTAAATCGCGATTTCGCATATCGCGATATCGAGATTTCTGATGTTAAGAAACTTTGACATCTCCAACTCTCGATCCCCGAAACTCCGACATGAACTGGAATCAATGGTCCAGATCAAACCTTGATCTGACGGCTCAGATTAAGTCGCAATTTTGCATATCGCGATTACGCCTGCTTCTCCTTGTACCTTAAAGGATGTGCGGGTTCTTCTTGATCCAACGATGGTTCGATCCTGCGCTTGGATCTAATGCCTGAGATCTGTCCTCCTCTTCAATGATCTCTTCTTGTCTACATTCAGATCTGACGACCCTTGTTCTTTCGGGAATTTTGAATGGAATCCAACGATCATAGATTCTTCTCAAAACTTTACAGGCCTTCGATCATTTTCCTTTGATCATTCAACCTTCCTGAACTTATCTTCCGTTTTCCTGTTGATTACAAACTCCCTGTACTCATGCCATCTTCACTGTTGTACTTGCCATCAATGACAAGAATTCACTATCTATTAAATATTTTCCATTCGCTGTCTGTTAAATATTTGCCAACAATGCCAATCATGTGTTTTTACCCCACCAAATTCACCTTTCTTTGGTAAGATATTATTTATGTTTGAATAAACCCGTGGGAAATTTAATTCTTTGAATGACCTCTTTTACGTCATTGATTTGTTTCTCTGTTAATAACAATGGAAGGTTATTTCGGTCTCCATATCTATTTGATCAGATCACACTTCACATTGAATGATTGGCTTCCTGAATGTTAGTACAAATTTTGAATTTTTTTTCTTTATCCCTCCTACCATCTATGATTCACCATCAATGTTTCTGTCACATTCTTCCCGATATGCATTGTATCAAACAAATGAGTTATTTTTAACTCTTCATAGTAGGGAAACCTCATGAATTGAGTGGGATAACAATTCATTCCTCATGCAAGCCCATTATTAATACCTTCATGATGGCGACCTTCATGAAGCATAAAAGAAATCAAAACAATAATTATCAAATACAGTAAAATAAATTCAATGATTAAAATAAAAATCCAAAACATTACATATACGATACATAAAGAAATTGCATACCTTGACAATTTATATAGTATTCCAACCTCCATATGTGAGGTGTCATTCTTCGTGGTTTTAAACTAGTCTCTTCTTTCCCATTGAAAAGATGTTTTTCAGTAGTACGATACCTATGGTTCTTAGGGAGGAGGTGCCTATATTCATCAAACACCATCTTTCCTAAAAAAATTGAATGACGATACTTCATCTTAGGACCAAAAAATGGACATGTAAATTTACCCTTTGTTTGAAGACCTGCAATAGATGGATTAATGTCAATTATACGATGAGATTATTTAAAAATTAAACATGCAGCATGATACATTTAAAAATATATATAGTATTAAAGAGCAATAAAATTCTACATGCCACAAAAATGTATTAGTCTTGGGGCATCATGAATTGTCCATAAAATTATTCTACGAAATTTAAATTTCTTCTCCCTGATTGGTTTATAGATGTCATACATAATGATGCCAACCCATAACTTTAGTAGCTCGTCAATAAGAGGCTTGATATATACATTCATATCTTTAAATTTTTACTTACCTAATTGTTTGAAATTACACATAATTACTATAAACATGATATGTGTATATAATTAAATAAATAAACAAAAGATATTATGCAAAAAATTGATGTAAACAAATACCTAGAACAATCATTTTCAACATTATGTGCTCCCTCTTTATTGACATCCAAGAAGGAATGTTATTGTTAATAAAAAAATTAGGCCACACTGAGTAAATATACCTAAGCTCTCTGAATGGATTAACACCGTCAACTGCCAATGAAATCCTAACATTACAAGGTTCATCTTTGAAATATGAACATTTTTTCTCAATTTCCCTAAATTCATAATGATAGGAAGGATTCAAAGAACATCGTCTCCACTTATGTTACGTGCATGGTAATCCATAAATTGTGCTATGCTTTCACACCTGAACAAACACTGCAAAAGTGGAATTATGGGAATATGAAGAAGAACCTTTCGAGGCACAGTTTTTGTTACTTGATCGGTTCAATATATACTAATAATACATTATGGGCATTCTGTTTTCAAAGCACGTTGTCCATAATATATAATATGATCATTAGGACATGCATCTATAGTTTGATAATCCATTCCAATGTCTTTCATAATGGCATGAAAATATTGATATGTGTGAGGTAAAATATTTGACGATGGTAACAAAAATTCACCTAACAATCTACAACCTAACAAATAACTAGTTAATGTAAAGAATATTAATCGTAAAAATTGCATTCTTATTTTACACATTAATTAACACTAAAAAAATTAGAAAAAAGTTGACATTTATGTATATGAGATGAAACATATTACATACCTTAGGATCTGTGTCATACATGTGTTCGAAAAATTATTCATAACCTTTAAGGTCACTAGAAGCAATGTAGTAGAGAGAATATTTTCTCTTGAGCCTTCATAAAGTCATTTATTTGCCTTTTCTAATAGAGGTTCATCATAAATACCAACACTGTCCCCATCCTCATCCGGATGAGAAAACAAATCTTGGATCATTTGAGTTTTCCAATAATCTTCTTCCATGGGATCATTAACTTGATTTTTCCCATCATTTATACTACTACTTGGTGCAATATTCTACAGAAAGTTAGAGGGAAACTCTAACTTTATAATTACAAAAAATCATGCAAAATTAGTGTGTATATCAAATATTCAAAAAATATATATACACATATATAATTTTATATAAAATCGATAATATAAAAATAGATAATGAATATATAGCTAATTACCACGATATGATATTCATTCGATCCCCCATCAATGTGCCCATATTTCCTACAATATTTTTTAGTTGTTTCTAATAAAATTCTTATGGGATGTGTAGTGCAACATATTTTTCAAGGGAAATAACATCTACCATCACCCTTTTCACCCTCTTTACATTTTTTCCCACCTCTAATACTCTTCGACATTCTTCCGCACAAAAATACCCTTTCTAAACCGTCGTTGTGATAGAAAGATTGTCGCAACATATCTAATTTGGAAAATATTTATAGATATTGTTTTTATCGCAAGAGCGATGAATGTTGACCAAGTCAATGTTGTTTTTTTCAAATAGTGTAACAGTCAATGTTGACTTTGTAAAACATTGTATCAATCAATGGTTATCATCACTCTTGCGATGATAACCAAAGGTCGACGCAAGAGTGACAGGAGGCCACTATATTCACGTTCGTTGCTCTTGAGATGTACATCTGGTTTTGTCACAAGAGAGACAAACGCGGGATGGATTTACAAAAAAATTGAAAATTTCAACTCTTTATCTTCAATTTTGCGACGAAAGGGTCAAGGATGATTTTAAGGATGGAAAATTATTTTAAAATCTAGAAACCTTGGCGAATCTTACTATTACTTCATATGCCAACTATAAATGTTTGGCGATATTTTTGTAAAAATATTCAAATTTATGAGGATTTTATATAGTTTTTATAAAATTTTGGCGATTTTTAAGTTAAAATAATTTTATCCTATAGAATTTGGGCGAATCATTTTTAAAATAGCAAATCTCGTTTTTGGAAAAACCATGGAAAATTAGCCCATGAGTGAAATTTAGCCCCTAAAATCATCCCTGGAAAGGGTACTTTCGTCGCAAGTAGCCGTGTCAAATTTTTCAATATGTAGTAGTGACATCACTAGCACTTTCAACTATCGAGTAGTAATTTTCATAAAAAAATTCACATTCAGAGTCAAATTCGGAGTCAATCACATGTAACTAAATGCTCCATGTTTTCATTGTCTAGTGGATGGCAACAATCAGTTCAAGTTGAATGCCATGAAACTTCAAGTCGGATTTTTCTCAGCGTAGGATTATCCTTCTTAGTGAACATACAAGTTTCTTCCAATGCTTTCCACTACCCATGGTTTTTCGCATTTCTAAATTTTCTATTGACTAGGCTCATCGTCAACTTCAATTGCTAGTCAGGGTAGTAGTTAGTCGACCAAGTCGACTTATTTTCTTCCTCAACCAGTGGTAGAATTGATCGACTTGATCAACAATCACTAAAATTGTTTGATTACTACCAATAGGATATTGTTCAATCTCTCCATATTGTGGAAGGAATTTCACAAGAGGACTGACCTCCATGCCTATCAAAACATTTCCCATGTAAATATTCCATTCACATATGGTGGTCTGTGGTTGGGACGAGCATAGACCTTGGTGTTGAGATTGATTATGGAACTTGTGTAAGCCATCGATCCTGTTGGGAAGCAATTACAGCTTATCCATGCACGAAATTAACACTCGGTCGCATGCATAGGCTATCATGTCGGATGCAACCTTCCTTATTTTATAAATACGAGCATGAAAAATATAAATCTCCATAAACTGCATGTGAAAATCATCTGTAATTTATAACTGTTCACCTCATAAATCACTTTTTCAAAATAATTCCTCTATTGATTGTGTTGGAATACTGAGAGGGGGGTGTGAATCAATGTTATGTAATTTTTACCACTTTTAATTAGAATATCAATAGTTATCATTTATTCCTTCATTTAAAATTTCATGAACATATAACCATAAATAGTACCATTCAACAATATATCACATCATACATAGTTTACAAGAAATTTTATGTGGAAACCCAAATGGGATAAAACCATAGATTTATTTCTTGTATATATCGAAGATTACATTCATAGGAAGCACCAAATTCAAAATTCTCCAGAACCAACTGGAAGGAGGCTCCAACCCCCTATTTACAGGCTCCAACCCCCTATTTATAAGCTCCAACCTGAAGGAAGATACAACTCCTTGAATTATCCAACAATTGGAAAGAGGCTCCAACCCCCTAGTTTACAAACTCCAACCTGCAGGAAGCTCCAACTCCATGTGTTCTCTAACTCCAACCAAAAGGAGGCTACGACCCCCTTTCCTTTCCCCATCCAACCTCCCTAAAATATAAATGTAGAATCAACCTATCACTAAAACTGTCACTTTCACTAGATCAAACTCATAACCATATATATCTCATGCCAAGATCACCAAGAATGTCTCCAACCCATATGACCAAATTCACCAAGATGTGCATCTAACAATGTACCATAAATATGCCTCTACTATGTTTTAAAATATCAAAGATATTCCTCAAATAATATGCCAATACGTACCTCAAACCATGTACCCAAGTATCCAAAATATACGTCAACCATGTGCCAATTATATGTGCCAATACATCCAAAATATGCCTCAAGCATATGCCAAACATCCTCAAGACATGCCTCAAGCATGTGTCATAGCATCAAGATATAACAACCAAAATCATGTATACATACATACCTCAGGTCCTCTAACAACCTTGTTGCATCATCATACCTTGCTGCAACATGGAACTAGCATCCCCTTTGCTTTACCTTAGCCTTGCTACCTCAGATTTTCTAATAAATCAAGTGTTCACCAGATAGATATTAAATGAACTTGTGCATATGAATGAGATACTCTTGATGCATATTTATAATTTTCAAGTGACTTCTTTTGGGGCTAACTTGCAACTGTTTTACCCTTTTTCCTGATTTTAGGGTCAACTCATTATTTCTTGTTACAACTATTTTACCCTTTAATTAATGATTGTTTTACCCTTTTTCCTGATTCTAGGGTCAAATCAGTATTTCTTACAACTATTTTACCCTTTAATTAATGACTTTTAACTTCTTGCTGCAACGATTTAGGGACTTCTTAACTTTTAGTGTCAACTCATTATTTCTTGTTACAACCATTTTACCCTTTAATTAATGACTTGTAACTTCTTGTTGCAACTGTTTAGGGACTCCTTAACCATTCTTTGGGGATTTCAACTTCATGAGGACATAACTCCTCAATCATGAGGAACCACATGGCGTACCACCTATCATTGGAAACGACATGACAAGGATTATCCATCAATGGGAATTTTGCATGTACTTTTAATGTTTTTCAACCTCATATTCCTCATTTAACTTCGGTCCTAATGACCACACCTCTAGGATTCATGTAGACTTCTTCAAAGCGTCTTCCCATGAGAGCCATGCTCAAATCTATTCCATAAGGGGACCACTTTGGAGACTTCTTCAATTATACCCATTACTTCTAGAGAATTCTAGACTTATTCTAAAGTTGACATCAATGACAATCAATTTTCGAAGAGATTGAAGGTAGTAAACGATGGATATTACCAAAATTTGATTGTCATTAATGGAAAAATGTCTCACTCAGGTGCCAGAAACTAGATTCCTAGGGAGAGAATATATGATCATCCCCACTTTTTCTTTCTAAAAAGGCCAACCTGTAGTCATACAAATTTTTATACACCCCATGAATAAGAATTTCACTCCTTCATTCAATGCTCAATCAAGAAGTGAATCTACGGGGCATATGTGCCATCCATTTGTGCAAGGAAAAATTGATATTGACTCAAAATATGGTGATATGTTCTTTCAGATAGCTTGGAAGTTGATTGATATTTGTGCCTCCATTCCAAAATTCTTATCATTAATTGCCTTTAGTTACATCTCTTTTCCTCCCTTTTAGAGTTATCCTCATACTGGTTGGACATTGCCCATCCACATTTGGAATTGAGAGATACAACGATTGATAGATCATCATTATACACTTCAAACATGACACTACCCAATTTTCTATCTATTACATTTATGTAACCATAATTACAACAAATGGGTCATGCAAGATTATGAAAAAATCAATCAAATATTCGATATCGTTTTATAACCAATGCTTCTAATTGAACTACAAGTGGGTTTTTAGGGTTCCAAAAAAATAAATCTCGCACCAATAAAACTTGTTGATTATTAACAATAGTGCTCAAAATAAACACTTGTTCTTGTATCTAATTCGGTATCTCTTGTGCACCCTTTCCAAGATTTTTTCCATTACAATGCAGTTCTGTCAACTGGCTCCAAAGTTTAGTTGATCCACTAGCTCAATAATTGGTGTGCTTCTTCATGAAAATTTTGACTTTCGACAAGGAAACAATATGAGCCTCAACATCAACCAAGAATTCAACCAAGACTTCGACCACGACTATGAACTCGACCATGCCAACAATCTCTATCGATTTTTTCTATGTCAAAGTTCTCTAATGGATCCCACTGAGAGATCCTTGGGCCATATTCATGCATAGTTCATGAATAGTTTGCATATATTATTACAGTTATAGTAGTCGATATTTGCAGGTGCTCTATTTTCAGTGATAGTCATTCAATCAAAACCCTAACAACCCACTTGATTATGTCCAAATTCAACTAAAATTTATGAATGGATTTTGAGACATACCAAATATAATTTGTGTCACCATCAACTTGACACTTGTCTAATGCCAAATCTAGTTCTCATGACATGAAATCTTCATCAACAATGATGATCCTTATGCACTTCAATGTGAGGAACATGCACACAATCTTTTCCTTTAATTTCACATCAATGTGAGTGCGGTATTCATTGTGCATATATGGTCGACCAAACAACAATGCTAGTTTTCTTGGATAACAATTTACATTATGAGACTATCTCTCACTAGTCATATTTGTGTGCAATATTTTCTGTGCCAGTGAGCATGGGAATTTGTGTGTCAGTGAGCATACTCAACATCGATCAACTTCAAAATTTATCTTTCATCCTTGAACAAGACATCAATTTTCAAATTCCCTTCATCGTCTCATAATTTTAATGGGAATTTTAATGGGTTCTTATGCAGGATGGGTTTTCTTTGCAATCTTTGGGCCAACATTATACATGAGCAAGCAATCAAATATTTTGATGCAACATCACCATTTTGTGAGTAACTTCAATATATAGATCACATATTCTTCATTTCTCTTTCTTTTTCAAGTTCAAACCATCACCTCTGTAGTGTCCCCAAGGCCGAGCCCCATTACAGATCATGTTATATGCAAAGAATTGTAAATATGTTCTATAGGCTGGTGAGCCAAGTTTTGTATAAGCTGTAGGCTTATGTGTTTTGTTAGGCCAGGGAGCCTAAATGTTGAAGGCCAGGAGCCTGTTGATGTAATTGTATGTATGCATGTCAATTAATAAAATATAAATACCGCCAGTGCAGACCGACCGTGATGAATGAGTGATAGGGGACTGAGCGTCCACAGAGTGGCCAAGGGATCAGGAGCTGGAAGGTGGGAAAGGGGCTGAGTGAGGAGCCTAGGGGGCTTAGGCCTGGAATAATATTTTAATATTATTTCCTAAAAATCCATATGCACATTATTTTATCCTAAGTCCTCTTGGAAGGACCCGTGATTCCCAAATGGTGGAAGGAAGGCGTACGGATGGAACACATGCAGTTCCTAGGGTGACAAGTGTCAACCCTGGTACATGCAAATATAATCCAAACTGAACTGTGGGTGGGGGATCTTCCCCCATTCGGACCCGAACCTCTGAGTGTGAAGAGAGGACGACCTCTACCAGATATGGGGATTCATCTCTGAAGCCGTTAAGCCTGTGTTCGTCTGAAGAAACCATGTACACCCATGCTCCGAAATATGAGTCTGTGTCTATTATAGGCAACCCAGAAAACACATTCTTGAACCAGAATCCCTGTGCTGGACTCGAGTGGAAGCATCCTGTGGTTGTAGGGGAAATGTTGAGCTAGCCTGTGTTTGGAGCCTATCCCTAAATCATCACTGCGAGATCATCCAGTGATTGCTTAACCATTTTTGGAAGCATTTTTTTGTGTTTCCTGTGGATTGTTGTGACCATGCAGTACTGGACTGCGTGAGGCTTGTTGGCCTGTGAGCGACTCCTCCAGGTGAGAGAGTGCACAGAGGGAGAAGAGGACTCCTGGAAGGAACCCTGTAGCTGCCATAGAGCCCGAAGAATTCTGGTCCGGCCTGTTCCTGTAACCCAAGGTAAGGGAGACTAGCAGCCGAAGGACTGTCTAGGTGACAGAGAAGGTGCACTCTCCTGGGGTTGAACAGGCATGTGGGGAATGAGGGTCTATGGGCAGTGAGCGTGGGAGATTCCTGGGAGATCTTCTTCCTGGTGGTTATGTATGTGCTATCTTCCCTGTAACCTCAGCCTAGCCTAGGATTCCTTGCCTTGGGGTGGAGCTCGGTCCCAGCTCGGGGGTGATCCACTGTTGAGCTGATGAACAGTGTGGTCTAAGGCTGGGAGGTTCGTGGAAGTCCTGCACTCGGTTGGTGAATTCTACAGCCATTAAAAGATAAGTATCTGAAATATGTTTTATCACATTTGGCATGACTGTGTTGTATATATTATCATGTTTTTCCGCTGTGTAAATGAATTTTTGTTGATTGTTATGGTTTATTAATGGTAACAGTAACTTATATATTTTACTCTGAGATTTAAGTGTGTTTAATTGATTAAATGCATTTGCTTATAATTCCATGTACAAAATGGTAAACAGAGAGGTTGGGAAACCTGGGTAGTGAAAGGGTACACTACAAATTGGTATCAGAGCCAAGGTTTCGACACTAAGCCTAGATGGGCCAGTGGAGCAGTATTTGGACCAAAAATGTGAAGAGAAATTGGGCCTGGAATGGCCAATTTCGGACGTTGGTTGTCCCAGTGTGTCAAGTTGTTGCTTGACCACGTTTACAAGCCATGAGTGTAGCGGTGTGGCGAAAATCGCAGCCAGTATGGTCTATAACCACAGGGAGACAGGTTTCTACACCAAGGGTGATAGAACCGTCGGATCTTTTCGGGAGGGAAAGCGAACCCTTGCAACCGCCAGATCTGGAGAACGTGCATGAGGTTTAAAACCTTTTGATACTGCACAGGAGTTTAAACTCGGGAGGATCGTGAGTCGTGAGATCCCTGTGGGATTAACCACCAACCGTCCGAGTTGACGAAAGTTGCGCAGGACTTAAGTCCTCATGGGTAGAGGAGAAGTCCAGGAGAGGCGTCGGGATATTAGAAGTCAAGAGAATCGAGATATTTCGATTCTCGAAATCCTAAGGAGGGATCATAGCCGTGAATCTCGGGTGGACACGTGTCAGGAGATTCCATAGAGTCGAAAATCGGAGAATCGGAATTCTCGAACACATAGAGATCTCGTCACACGAAATCGCGATCCGCGATTTCATGACAAAATCTAGACCGTTCATTTAGTGGACACGTGGTAGAGATATGCACCATCGGGGAAAGTCCCGACAAGGAGTGAGTCCATCGGTGTTGGAATTTCATCGGGAAATCGAGAACCCCGGTGACAAGTGATTCATAGACTTTGAAACTCTGAACCCCGAAACCTCGACGAGAGATTTGAGTACGGTCGCAGGGTAGAGGTCACATGGACCTGACCTAACCGTGAAAGGTTAAAGCGAAAGGCACATCGGCATATCGAGAATCGGGATATCAGAGATTTCGGAGGCAAAGGTTTCGTGCATGGGAAAATTGTGATACGTGATTTCCCGATAAGGATTAGGTGTGTGGGGCCACACCGACTGTCAGGAGGACAGGTGGAAGATTTATAGCAACAAGAGAAAGAATTGTTGACAATTCAACAACTGGGACCCATCAGAGATCCCGTGAGCGTATGAACATGATATTGAAACCGCCGAAAACCCGACGGGGTAGGGTGGAGGTCATATAGTGTGGTTGTATGGTGAGGCTCTAGTCCGGAGGGCTAGCACGGACGGAGTCCATCGGAAATCGAGAAATCA
>ML842966.1:38989-65718 GCA_009831015.1 Picea engelmannii
TTATGGGTGACTACAGGACCCAAATGTCTACATGCATGGAAGGGATAGTTCTCACGGGGATGTCATGCATTCATTCTACTTTAGATATATCTTATCTACCATTCTACCATCATATTCATTCATTAACATTCATTCTGCATTAAAATATCATAACAAATCTGGAGCGTGTTGTAAACTAACTCTAACAGATTCATTGATTTATCAATTCATTCATCATAATAAGAAAAAGGAAACATTCTAGATCATGACACGTGATTTTACCATGGTTCAACCCCCCTTAGGCTACATCAACAAATATTTGGCATTCTATGCGTCTTTATTCATCTTCATCAAATCAATGTGTTCATGCATTAAAATAGGGAAAATGATACTTCGTTAAGCTAACCAGTGTCACACCAAGATCCACATCTTGCGACCTAACCATCATTTACAATCCACAACTCTTCAAAACTGACTCCATATGATACCAAAACAGAGTTCTCCAATAGACCCCCAACACTTACCTATGGCTTGTCCAAATCCACTCAGAAAGTATTTGCATCTTTGATAGACTTCTCCAACTTCTCGAATCGACCTGAAATATCTTCAGCACAAGTTTTAACCTGTGCGCTCTTCTCTGCAACAAACTCAACATTATGCATAGTGAGATGTTCCTTCAACATCTCTTCAACATCCAACCTAAGGTTTTCCATTTCTCCCTTAGATGCATCCATCTCTATCAACATATTTTTTTCTTCTTCCTGTAATGTCTCCAACTGAGCCTGACTCAACTGCGTCTCTATCTGCACATTCTTTAATTTTTCCTGTAATTTTTTTAACTCCTACGTGCTCCTCAACCTCTCCTATATGTTCATTGCCTTCTTCTTTTTCTTCAAATCCTACACAGTTGCGTTGACTCCTTCTTCCTTTTGTTCCAATGCTTGCAACTTTTCATCCTCTTGCAGACTTGTCCATAGTTGTGCACTTTTGTCATATAAATTTGAAAATTCCTTAATAATATGTGTCATGTTCTCCATATGCCTTGCAACCTCCTTCTCTCTCGATGAGCTCACTTCTGGTGGCATGCTCGGGTTCAATAGTGCCATTAAGTCTGTTATGTGACTTTTATAATTTTCCATTGCATGCACGATCTTCTTAATTTTCTCTTTTATCTATAAATGTGCCCCTTCTTGTGCACTATCTGGAATTAACTTGAATACTTCTTGTATGTGTTTATCTATCTGGCCAATGCACTATTTTTCATGTTCCTTCTCAATCTACACTTTGTTGAGGGTTATATTTAGTGTTTCCTTTATATCCTTAGCTACTTGTAACTATGTCGCATCCATGGGTGTTATTGATTGGTTCTCCTATAAAAACACTAACTTGCAGTTTGTACAACGCTCTATTGGGGACCTTGGCCAATGCCAAGTCCAAGTGAGAAATATCCTTCAAATATTTTTTGAATGTCTCCTCGTCCATATGTAGCAGATCCTATGTGATAGAAAATTTCTCACTTCTCATCACTATAATCTGGACTATTTCATTCACTGGGACTATCTTTTCCTGAACATTATGTTGTGGCTACGCCTTTTCCATCTACTGCACTGCATCCAGTTGCAGTTGTGCCAAAATTTCCTTAACATATGACAACTTCTTTATGATCTCCTCTCTTTGTTTTTCCACATTGTCCCACAATTCTGTTGCGGGGTCTTATAGTTTTTCTTCCACCATATCCACAACATCCTATGTGATTGTAAGTTTGAGGACATCTTTGTGTGCCTTCATATTTTTTATTTGGCCTGCTTCCTATAGCACAGTCCTCTTCATCGACATAGTTTCTTTTTTCACTAAAGTTGTGGGTACTTCTATGTCTAGGATATCTCCTTCTCCTTGTTCCTCCTGCGTGGGAATATTTTGTTCCTTTTCCTACGTTGATCCTAGTGCGATCCTTCTCCTACATTGATGATTTTGGAATTTTATTTTGTTGTATTGGTTTCCTCACTATTGAACTCCCTCCAATATCCTTTGTGCACTTTGCATCCTTCCTGGTATTGGCTGCCAGACTACTGGATTTCTATGACGTGTCAGCTTCCACTAGTTTCTTTCCTTTTTGTCCCTTCTTTGAGGTCATTGGTACCTTCCACTCATAATTGCAGTATTTCATGGCCCATTAGACTTCCCCTCCAGTGACGTAGTACCTCATCTGGAGCCAATTCTTCTTTGGGTCCCTTTTGTCTTGAATCCATACATGATGTCTAGATACCTAAACATTTGCTATGTTCTTATGCTCCTCCACCACTTTTGGTGGTATCCTCCATGTCTCAACCACCTTTTCCTGTATTTCATCAAAATACATCACAAATATACTGGAGTTAACCTTCCTTTATTTTCCGACTGAGGTGTACCATAATGTTGTATATTTTGATGAACAACACTTTCCTATCCTTAGAAAAAATGCATTGTATTTGGGGTGTCTCCATCCTACCAATTCTATAAGTATGATTAGCCATGAATAATGGAACTCTATACCTAATTCTTTTGGATATTTTTAATCATCCAAAAACAATTCCAATAAGTATGGGCTCCAGCTAAGTCCCCTTTGCGCACTGTGCGGCTACCACTATCACTCCTACTGGTTCTTCTTCCTTGTGACTCTTCCTTAAAAAATTGCATGTCATTAACTTAGTTTCCAGTCTTGTCACAGGGTCACTGATCCTATTGATTATAATTCCTTGGGAATTTCTCTCTATTCCATATGTACTCCTCATATCCTCTTCTAGGGTCTTCTCCTTAGTTTTTTCATCCAGGTATTGTTCAGGATTCTCACCATCTATGGGAAGACTCGTTATTGTTGCAATCAGATCAACATCTATTGATACTAGCCTATCTATCCATATAATACACCCATATACTAATTACATCAATTTTTTGATGCAGTAATTCACATCCTTGCCTCATCTAAAATGAGGGATTTTCAGTAGGTTCATTATCCCTGTGTTATATAACCCTCTTATCCACTGCTTTGGTTCTAGTATTAGAATTCTGGATGAACTTACCCATTTGCTTTCCATATATACCTATGACTCAAATTCAGGGAATTTATCTCTATCTTCTACGTCATGTTCTGCGTACCTCAGTTTTTCTACACATTATAAAATGTTAGGAAGGATTGTCACTCCTTCTGGTATGCGCGGTAGTTCTATTGTAACTTCTACCTATTTTCGCGATGACCTCTGCACTAACTATTTCCCCTTGCTATTTTTTGTCATGGTGGATGTCCCTGCTTCCTAGGATGCATCCTCTTTTGTTTCTATGTCTGAATTTGGTTCACCTATAGCATCTTCCACTTGCACCCATTCCTCTATTTGCGACGTTGTTTTTTGCGACAAGTTTTTTTATTGGTTCTGTTGGAGAAATTTATATTTTCGACACACTAGTTCAGTGGGAGTTAACTGACTAGTTCTATTTTAGACTTTCTATTTATACCATCATTAGTATGCATGCATGCATTCTTAAGGAAATATAACAGCTTGATTTATTTTCTTAATTATAGAATGTTCTTTCCTATATATGAGTGTATTCCACTCATTCATTGTATCATATTGATCATGTTGATCATCATCTATCAATTATTATTTCATTGATCAACTCATTGGAGTAGTGTGAATATATTTTCTCATTCTTCCATATTGAATCTCTCATCCTTTCTTGATAATCTTTGTTTTTACTTGCTTTATCTAGATCTCCTGTGTAGGTTTTGATGAATCATTGGCATGGTATCAGAGCTATGCTACTTGGAGCAAGCCATAAAAAACAGATAATAAGGAAAATTGGAGTTTCGACGAGTAAAATCTGTGAAATAGAAAGGTTCACACCCAATACACTAGAAGAGTGTGATCGGTCATTCCTAGACTTAAGGGTCTAGTCACTCTCTATACACCATGAAAGAGCGACCAAAGGGTTCTAGTTTCTCTGTGTCTTTAGCAAAGGAGCGACCACCTCATAAAATTTGAGTGCGACCCCGTTCTGGTAGGGTCACTCCCTATACACTAGAAAAGGGAGACCACTGGGATTTGGTCGCTTTGTGTATTAAGGGAAGGGGAGACCACCTCTTAAAAGTACCCCTTTTTGTAGTGATTTCTCCCAAAATATCAACTTTATGAGGAAATAGCCCGCGTGAGAAGTAAATTGACTCATTCTACAAGTGATTTTTCAACCATTTGGAAAAATTACTCACCATTTTCTTACAAATAAAGTCATAAGATCTCCTCCTGAAACTGAGATGAATTTTCCATTTGATGTTCCCTTTCAGTTGTGGTTTCTCAATTTTTTCACTTGCAGATTAAGAGTAAATTCTAGGGTTTCTCGGGAATAGTGAGAGAGATGGATATGACACCAATTATTTAGTAAAACTTGGTGGTCATCCTCATGCCATAAAAAAATTTTGATTGGAATCCTAAGGATGAATTCCAACTCAAAAGGAAAGTATTGTACAATTTGACGATGGGGACAAAAAAAAAAAACCTACATCGACAATTGAGAAAATTAGATGGGAAAACCAAAAGGATGAGGCCACATGAATTATTCTTGAATTGATTTCAATTTATTTATGATTTCATGTTTCCACATGCAATACTCCATATGTGATCTAGACCACCTTGGAAATTCTGTTTGGAAATAAGGATGAGATGAGAGGTCATATGCTTGATGTAGAGTTGAATACCCTGAATCCTATAAGTTTTGATAATTTGTTGTTTTTCTTTACCAAGTTTAAATTTTTTATATTGAGCTTGACATCTTGTGGTATTGAAAAGTATACCAAAGTATACCAACTTATTCTAACAATCTTGGCTAAGTTAGGACCAGAATATGTTGGCTATGTCTCCACTTTCCATTATAGAAAATATTTCATGGGAACAAATTGGAAGATGCCTACCATGGATCAATTCATTGATTCTCTCACATATGAGAAAGAAAAACTCATTTAGATGGGCCTAATCAAGGATCCCAAAGCACATGCACTCACCATGAATGATGGAAAGGGATCATCCCAACATAATAGAAAGGAGAAACATAATGAGGAGGGATATTCCATTCCCTTCAATGATTCTTCAGGTTACAATGACTCTTCACATTCCAAGAAGAAGAAGAAGAAGTGAAAGCATTGTGTTTACTACAATAAACCAAATCATGAAGAATCCACATGCATGAATAAACATATTGATCTTATGGCTCAGGTACGTCAACATAACAACGTTGGAAACTTCATTCCAGAAGGATCCAAGAAGCATAAGGAAGAAGATATTGTTCCTAAGAAAGGTAATCATCATGCTCTTCTTAGAGTTAATTCCTCATCCAATTCATGGATTATAGATTCTGGTGCACCACATCATATGGCAAAGAAAGAAGAAGTTTTTACTTCTTTGAGCTCATGCTCATGACACCATATTCTCATGGGGGATGATACTCCAATAGAAGTGGCAGTAGAGGGAAGAATTGAACTCCATAATGATAGTTTTGAGAATGTTTTACATGTTCCAAAGCTTTCTATGAATCTTCTCTCAGTTTATCAGATCACTCAAAAAGATAAAAAGGTTGAATTTACATCAGATTCAGTTTTTGTACTTGACATGCATGACAACTCCATTATTTAAATTGGTGAGATGGATCACAAGTCAAGGTTGTATAAATTCATTAAGTTTGTTGATGATGACTCCTCTTTTCTACTTAAACATAAGAGAGTACTTTGCATGCACCTCCAATGCAACATGCACTTCCATCAGTTCTAGACAATAGAGATGATTCCATACACTTATATTATGTACATCAAAATGAGTAGGTAGTACATCCAGATAAATATCCAGTGTTGAATCTTCAAGAGATGCCTAAGAGGGCATAGTTCAGACTTCAGGTAGAAGGTGTTCTTGTAGGGAATCCATTGGATTCGAGGAGGACTCAATCTCATCATGAGGAGCCTTCTCATGTACTTTCAAATTTTGAGCCAATGATGCCCATGCATTTATATATGGTTCAATCTTCCAATCCACAGACCTATAGTGAACTTGTGGGAAATACACTATGGAAAGAAGCCATGCAGGAGGAGTATGAATCACTCCTAGAGAATCAGACTTGGCATATGGTTCCACTTCCACCAGAATTGAATATTTTCAGGTGCAGATGGGTCCACAGGATCAAGAGGTAAAATGTAATATTCTAGATATAAAATAGTATGCAAAACAAAAATAATTAGCTAGAAATGAAAGATAAACAACTATATAACCAGAACAACACCACAATAATACCAAAATAATACCAGAATAACACCAGAAAGAGCACTTTGATTACCGAGATCAATGTTCACATGCCTCTTCGAGGGGGGAATCTCCAGCATAGCAGATCTCTATTAAAAAAATATCCAAGACAACACTTATCATGCCCTCAACTCCTATTTATACTAAATATGTCTATTAAAAGAATAATCTAGAGGAAGATCCTTCTAGAAGTGGAAGCTTCTAATATGTCTTCTTACATTTGACTTATTCTTCCTTATTGCTAGGCCTTATTAATATTGACCTTTATTACATGGAAATATATTATTCTACCTATGTGGGGGGTTAGGTCCATAAAGTGTCCTTCCCCTTAAAAACAACATTGTCCTCAAGGCTTGAGATGAGGAAATTGTTGCAGAATGGTAGCTGGTTCCCAAGTCACATCTGTTGGAGTTGTATTGTTCCACTAGACTAACACTTCCTTGATGGTTTTTTGACATAGATGATGCTCACACTGATCCAAAAATGCTTGTGGTTGTATCCAAATGGATCCTTCTTCATCCAAATCGGGAAGGTTGGCTTGAGTTTGGCACTTAGTTCCAATCACCTTCTTTAAGAAGGAAACATGAAAAACAGGATGGAGCTTAGAATGATTGGGAAAAGATAACTAATAGGCCAACTGTCCCACACGCATGAGAACGGTATAAGGACCATAAAATTTGGGCACCATTTTCTAACAATGATTAGCCTTGAGGAAATTTTTCTTGTAAGGTTGCAGTCGAAGAAACACATTATCTCCTTCTGCAAATTGATGTTTAGAGTGACCTTGATTTTCTTGTTTCTTCATGTGATTATGGGCCATGACCAAATTATCTTTGAGGGTACAAAGAATAGCCTCTTGAACTGTAATAATTTTGCCAACCGCTTGGACCTTCGAGACACCTGGAAAGTATGAGATAATTGAAGGTGGATTTTTTCCATATACTGCTTCAAAAGGAGTCATGCGGGTAGTTGTATGGTGAGAAGTGTTGTACCACCATTCAACTAGTGGTAACCATTGAGCCCACTGATTTTTCCTTTCCGATGCAAAACACCTCAAATATGTTTCCAAACACTTGTTGACAAATTCAGTTTGACCATCATTAAGGAGATAATAAGTTGTGCTAAGATACAATTGGGTGCCTTGTAGCTTGAACAGTTCTTGCCAAAATTGCTGGTGAAATTTGGGTCACGATAAAAAACAATAGAATGAGGCATGCCATAAAGATTGAAGACTTGATCCATGAAAAGTTGAGCCACAATGGAGGCTGTAAATGGGTTTTGAAGAGAACATAAATTAGAATACTTTGAAAGACGATCAACTACCACCATGATGACAGATTTATTTCCTGATTTAGGTAAGTCTACAATAAAATCCATAGAGATATCCCGCCAAATCGCAGGTGGAATTGGAATCGTTTGTAGTGTGCCAGGAGATTTGACTGTTTCTCCCTTATTGCATTGACAAACATCACATTTAGCCAAAAAATTGTGAATGTCCTATTTCATACCATCCCCCAAAAAAGAACGTTTGACCCAGTCATAGGTTTTCGTAAACCCTGAGTGTCCGACGGTGGGTGTAGCATGAAGCTCATAAAGTACTATGGATTTAAGTTTTGACTATTTACTTAAATACAAATGACCTTTCTATTTAAGCTCATCATTGGGCCACCCAACTCTAAGGCCGATCCATGAGGAAATGGGAACAAATCTCATCCTTGAGGCCACTGATAAAACATTCTTGGAAAAAATCATTAGACATGCCCTCTGTACGAAAATCCAATTTCTCAAAAGTGACTATAAAGTCTTCCACTGTGCCAGATTGTTTCAACTTTTTCAAACAGCCTAAATGGTTGGTGTTAGTGTCAAAGCATTCATAAATATCTATCACAAAGTGTGTCCAAGACACATACCCTTGGAGGGATTTTTTATCCATTGCCAACATTGCCAACATTCTTGATCTAGATGGAGAACACCATACTGGAGTTTGGCCAACTCATCCGTAATTCCATACAAAGAGAAATAATATTCCATTTGAGTTACCCATCTAGTGGGATCCAAGCCATCAAATTTGGTCACATCCACACGTGTAAGGCGTAATTCACGCTGAAAATGATGGGGCTGAAAATTATGGGAATGAGAGAAAGTTTCACCTTCGGTTTGAAAAGGTGGGTCAGATGTGGGAAGATATGCATGGATATGCATCTTGGCATAGATCATCGTAGTGATGGATTCAATATGGGTAGAAAGGTATTGTTTCAGGTCCTCTATTTTGGCATTGATGGACGAATGTATGTTTTTATTAACAGTGGAAATATATTGGCACTGAGTTGTCTCACTTATTGTGGGATTTCTATGAAATTAGAGTGCAAGGCATTGAAGAGAGCTTCCAATTATTGGCTAGGGGTGTGGTCCATGATGAATATGAAACACGAAAAGGGGCGGGTGGGACCACACATAAAATTGGTTAATGGGGAAGTGTATCACAACGATCAGGGCGATGAGTTGAATCCAATAGGGTAAATCCCAATTAAGGTTGTTGGAAGGGGGTCGGGTCCATGAGGAATTTTTTTTGCTGAAAACTGATAGGTATGACTGTAATAAGGGTGAAGGGAGAAATCCAATGGGATAGGTTTCAAATAATGGTTCCAACGGGATCCAATTTTTTTTTTTAACTCCTACGGAGTTATACTCCGATCTAAATAATATTGTAGTGATGAAATGCCCAAATGCTTAACCAGAAGAAATGTGTAGTAATTTTGCAACTCGAATGTAGGAGACACAGTTCAGTGGAAATAGATCTTGTTTGTTCTATTTTGTTTCCGTCCCAAGGATTAGGTTATTCAAGGGTTCTATAGACAAGGGTTTTCCCTATGATATAGCTCTTGATATAAGTGTGGGGTCCAATAGTAGTACTTGACCCAATATCTCAGGGCACCAACTAAGGAGGATAGACTGTTCCCTTAGTCATACTACCCAACTACCCATGTACTAGAGAGTATATTCCCGAGTGATATTCTCGGTGCAACTATAATATTCAGGTGGTCGATCGATTTATCTATGGAGGGCTTAAGGAGATCTAGGTTAATCCATATAAATGTGTTGTATGATGCGCTACCACTCAAAGGGGTACCAACAGGGGTTATAAGGGTGGCCAACAGATATGCGATTAAGTAACACTTGTATTTCATGCATGTATGAATCCACAACCACGGGTTTATGCATGTAACGAAAAATCTTTGTAGCTTAAAGACGTCGGAATACGTCTCTACCCTGGAAAAAAAAAAAAACCCACAATTTTATGTCGAGGAAGGTGATCTCATACCACTTGTAATATTCCACATATAAAATAGTATGCATAATAGATCTAATTAGATAGAAATGGAATATAAACAACTATACAACCATAACAAAACCACAATAATACCAAAATAACACCATAAAGAGCACTTTGATTACTGAGAGCAATGTTCACTTGCCTCTTCGAGGGGGAAACCTCCAGTAGAGCAGAGCTCTATTACAATAATATCCAAGACAAAACTTCTCATACCCTCAACTCCTATTTGTACTAAATATGTCTATCAAAAGAAAAATCTAGAGGAAGATCATTCTAGAAGCAGAAGATTCTATTAGGTCTTCTTACATTTGATTTATTCTTCCTTATTGTTAGGCCTTATTAATATTTACCTTTATTACGTGGAAATATATTATTCTACCTACGTGAGGGGTTAGGTCCCTAAAATACAAGGCTAGACAGGTTTCCAAAGGACTTCATCAGAGCCATAAATATTTCTAAATCTTCATGAATACTTTCAGTGAGAAGAAGTTTTAGACATTGTGGGATCATCTTGGAGTGAAGAACAAAGTTGCCTAGCAGTTGCCTTTTCTTCTTTTGATGGATTGTTTTTTGAAGGGGGGTTTTGTTACCATGTGGTTTTCCCTCTTTCCTCATTTTTATTCAGTTTTCATTAGTTTCATTGTACATGAGTACCTAATATGGCCTAGTTGTCAAGATTCATTTTTACTCCATTATTATGTTCAAGGGGTGTGTTGGAGAAATTTCTATTTTCGACACACTAGTTCAATGGGAATTAACTGACTAGTTCTATTTTAGACTTTATATTTATACCATCACTATTATGCATGCATGCATTCTTAAGGAAAGATAACTACTTGATTTCTTTTCTTAATTATGGAATTTTCTTTCTTATATATGATTTTATTCCACTCATTCATTGTATCATATTGATCATCATCTATCAATTATTCTTTCATTGATAATCTCATTGGAGTAGTGTGAATATATTTTCTCATTCTTCCATATTGAATCTCTCATCCTTTCTTGATAAAATTTGTTTGTACTTGTTTTATCTAGATCTCCTGTGCAAGTTTCGATGAAGGATTGACATTGTATCAGAGCTATGCTACTTGGAGCAAGCCAAAAAACTAGAGAATAAGGAAAATCAAAGTTTCCGCAAGCAAAATCCATGCAACAAACAGGGTTGCACCCAATACACTAGCAGAGTGCGACTAGTCGCTCCTAGACTTAAGGGTCTGGTCTCTCTCTATACACTATGAAAGAGTGACCACATGGATCTAGTCACTACGTGTCTTTAGCAGAGGAGTAACCACCTCATAAAATCTGAGTGTGACCCCCTTCTAGTAGGTTCACTCCCTATACACTAGAAAAGGGAGACCATTAGGATCTGGTCATTTTGTGTCTTAAGGGAAGGGGAGACCACATCTTAATCATACCCCTTTTTGCAGTGATTTCTCCCAAAATATTATCTTTCTAGGGAAACGACCAACGGAAGAAGTAAATTGACTCATTCTACAAGTGAGGTCTCAACCATTTGGAGAAATTACTCATTGTTTTCTTAAAAAGGAATTGATAAGATCGCCTCCTAAAAATGATATGAATTTTTCGTTTCATGTGCCCTTTCAGTAGTGATTTATCAATTTTCACTTGCAGATTGAGAGTAAATTCTAGGGCTTCTCAGGAACAGTGAGAGAGATGGATACAACACAAATTCTTCAGTAAAACTTGGTGGTAATACTCACTCCATACAATTATTTTGATTGGAATCCTAAGACTGAATTCCAACTCAAAAGAAAAGGAATTTATAATTTGACAACGAGGATAGAAAAAAATCCTACATCAACAATTGAGAAAACTAGATGGGCACACCAAAAGGATGAAGCCATTGGAATTCTTCTTGAATTGATTTCAACTGATTTATGATTTCATGTTGTTTCATGCATGACTCCATACATGATCTATAGCACCTTGGAAAGAATGTTTGGAAAGAAGGATGAGATGAGAGGTCATATGCTTGAGGTAGAGTTGAATACCCTAGATCTTAAAAGTTTTGATAATTTGTAGGATTTCTTTAACAAGTTTAAATCTTTGATATTGATCTGAACATATTCTGGTATTGATAATTATACAAAAGTAGTGTTGATTAATTGGTTTGGTTGTCATTGATGTCAACCCTTGAATAAAGTCCAGTAGAGAATTCCGATAGCACAAAGGTTTGGGTAGTGGACCCAAGTTTTTTTATGGATAATGGTATGAGTTTTGATTTATTTGTAGGTAAAACTATTCTGGATGGATAGTACATGTCATTCCATTTCCGTTGGTATGTGGAACGTCACATAACTCCTCACGGTTAGAGAGTTATGGCCATGTGAATTTGGAGAACCCTCATGAGATATCTAGAAGCCCCAAAAGGTCAAAGTAGTCAAAGTGTTTGCAAAGAGGAAATTATTTAAATAATAAAGTAAAATGATGAGTATACTATAAGTCAAAGAGGATGAAAAATAAATTATTTAAATAATAAATTTAATGGAGAACTTACTAATTATGGAAAGTGGTTAAGTTAAGTAGACACGTGGTTATAAGTGGGTTAACCCTAAAATAAGGAAAGTGGGTTAATATGGTTAGAAGGTAACCCCTTGAGGAAGCTACATAAAATTTTAAATAAGAGGCAAGGGTATCTCATTCAAAACACACTTGAATATCATTGAATATATATTTTTGTGAAAGGTTATTTGGGCAAGTATTATTGATAGAGAAAAGTGTGGTAGAAAAAGTGAGGCAGGAAAATTGCGATGGAAAAAGTGTGGAAGAAAAAGTGTGGCAAGAAAAGTGTGGCAGAAAAAGTGTGGTAGAAAAATCATGACAGGAAAACTATGGAAAAAAAAAAGTGTGGTAGAAAAATTGTGGCAAGAAAACTGCGATAGAAAAAGTGCGGCAGAAAAATCGTGGCAAGAAAAGTGTGGCAGAAAAGGTGTTGCAGGAAAATCATGGCAGGAAAAGTGTGGCAGAAAAAATGCAACAGAAAAGTGCATCAGAAAAATCGTTGCAGCATAATGCTACAAGAAGAAAAATGTATGGTTTTCATATGTGTAGTGTTGAATTTATGAATCAAGTTGAGGGTTTTCCTTGTAAATATGTTGGATACCCTCTTGGAATTTTATGGCTTGTTGTAGAGTTGATCTGAGGAAGATCGGCTGAAGTTTAGTATTGGTTCATGTTTGAGGGATTTTGGTTGAGGTATGTTGCTGAAGTTATTAGGTACAGATAGAGGTTATATAACAATGAGGTTCTAACACATGGTTTGAGGTACAAACTTGTGGTATAGTGTTTGAGGTATATGTGGTCAGATCATATTGGTTGATGAGTATACAGTGACAGGTTTCTCAGTGACATATTCAGTTTCTATAGTTGAGGTACATGTTGGGTACATGGTTGAGACAAGTAGTTGATGAGTTGGCACATAAATGAGGTGTATAGTTGATGATGTTGGTACATCTTGATGAGTCATATTTTATGTGTATTTGATGCATGGTTGGTACATATTTCGTGCATGGTTGATTCACTCGTTGATGGTACAAGTTGAGATATAGGTTGTTACATGGTTTATGCACTTGTTTATGGTACAGGCTGATTACAGGTTCTTTGGTATAGGTTGGTGCATGGTTGATGCACTTGTTTATGGTACAAGTTTATTACAGGTTGATTGGTACATGTTTACATTAGTATATCTTACATTGATAGTGTGAAAGTGGTTCCATCATTCTACTTTTATTTCAGGGCAGTTGGACGGGGCAAGGACAGGTGATTGTAGCCACCTTCTAGTTGTATCCAGAGAACATAGGGGGTTGTAGCCTCCTTCTAGTTGTAGCCATAGAATTGAGGAGTTTGAGCTTCCCTCAAGTTGTAGCCTGAGAAACTAGGGGATTGGAGCCTCCCAATTGCAGCTGGAAAACAAAGGAAGTTGGTGCTTCCAATGAATGTAATTATTAAATACATTTCCAGTGAAAGTAATTATTAAAGACATATAAGAAAAAACATTGTGTGGTTTTCTCCCACTTTGGGTTTCCACGTAAAAATATTGGTGTACTGTGTATATGTATTATTGATCATCTGTTCATTGTTTATTTACTGTACAATTATTAGATGATAATGCTACATTGATATAACACTTACATATTATGGTTAGTAAAGGATTCAATTGATTTATTATTGATTCACCCCCCCTCTCAGTATTCTAACAATTGGAATCAGAGCAGGTTCCTTCATAAATCAGTTTAACTACTGAAAGGTAGATCATGGAGAGCAAAAACATGTTTAAAAATGGAATACCACGGTTTGATGGATAGAATTATGCATTTAGGAGCAGAAGGATGAAAGCATATATACATGCACAGGGATTTTAAATTTGGCAATCAGTTGTAGATGGATACAAAGAACCAACAATTTCACCGACAAATGAAAGAGAAATAAAACTCGGTCAAAATAATTCCAAAGACATAAATGCACTTCTGAATGGTCTTTGTGAATATGTATTCACCAAATTTATACATTGTAAATCTGCTAAAGATATTTGGGAAAAACTTCAAAATATTTATGAAGGAGATTCAAAAGTCAAAGAAGCAAAGCTTCAAAATTACAGAGGTCAGTTCGAACAACTAAAGATGAAGGAAGATGAGAATATTGCATCTTATTTCTTACGAGTCGATGAAACAGTAAATGCAATCATATGATTGAGAAAATAAATCAAAGAATCTATAATTGTTTAGAAGGTACTAATATCTATTCCTATGATATTTGACCCTAAGATATAAACACTAGAATAAAGAGCAGATCTAAACTCAATAAGCATGGATGAACTACATGGAATCTTCACAACATATGAAATGAGAACTAAACAGGAAAATCCAGATATAAAATAAGAAACTTTTAAATCATCCAAAAGGTCAAAGAAAAAGGGAAAGCAAAAGGAAAAATAACATAGCAGCAGCAATGACATCTCGGAATATAATGAAGAAGTGGCCAACTTTGTCAGAAGATTGAACAAGCGGACCAATGACAGATATAGAGGTAAGCTTCCTTTGATTTGTTTTAATTGTGATGGTATTGATCATTTTGCTAACAATTGTCCTCATAAGAAAAATAATAGGAATGATGAAGATTACTCAAATAGAAAACAAACATATAAAGGAAAAAGAACCACAAAGAAAGTTTTCAAGAAAATCTTATGCACCAAAGAAGACATCTCATCATCAGATGAAGATGAAGTTAGTGGCAATGAGACAGAAAGAGTTCTATTCATGGCAGTAGAAGACTCTGACTAAGAAGACACTGAAGAAGAATACGAAGAGGCAGAAGAAGAATATGAAGAGAAATAATTTGACTACCGAGAAGAATTGTTGTGTTCCATAGAAGTTATAAGAGGAGAAAAGAAGAAAAACAAGAAGCTACAAACAAAACTAGACAAGAAAGAAGACACTCAGGAAATAGAACAAATAATCACAAATTTGAAGGTTCAAATAGTAGAAAATAAAAGAATTGAAGAAACACTCAAAGAACAGCTAGAAGAAAGAGACATGATCATTGGAAATTTGGAAGAAGAGATTGTCACATTAAGAAAGGATATTCAAAATAAAAATATGTAGAACAACTAAAAAATTTTGGATGACATTATCAATAGTAAAAAACCTCATCATGACAAGTCCGAACTTGGATACAATCTAACAGAAAAGGGATCAAGCTCCAAAACAACAGAATAAGAAATATATCCAAAAATTTATGCAGAAACAATCAAAGAGGATAGGAAGATCTACAAGGAAGATTACAGGGACACTCCTCCACTGAGAAGATTCAGATTTCAAAATCAACAATCGATAGATAGGCCTCAGGAAGAAGAAGGGTTTAGAAGAGAAACTCCTTTCAGAAGATATTCAACTCCTAGCTATAAAACTATCTTTTTTGGTTTATTTTATGCATGTAAAAATTTTGGACATAAAGCTATGAATTGCAGAGTTAATAGCAGGAACATAAACAACTTTGAAAGTAATACACAAAAGGGTTATCCAAGAAGGACTAGTGAAACACATAGAAGAAGTTACAATAAGGTTGAGTCATTGAGCACTGAAATGGAATGCTACAAGTGTAACAAATTTGGACACATGGCCAAATATTGCAGAATGAAAATTCCTCCTAGAGAACCACAACAAAAAAACAATAGTCACAAACAGGAACCTCAGAAGAGAACATGGATAAGAAAGAAGAATCAGTATAGAAATGAAGAGTGCACACTCTCTCTACAAGATAAGCAGAAGAAACATGGTTGGTATGTTGACAGTGGTTGTTCAAAACACATGACAGGTGATAAAGACAGGTTTCTTACATTAATAAAGGAAAGAGATGGATCAGTCTCCTTCGGAAATGGCGATTCAGCTAAAATCATTGGAAAATGCATAGTCAGAATTGGAAACAAGAATACCAAGGTAGAAAATGTTCTACTAGTAGAAGATATGAAACATAATAGTCTAAGTGTGAGTCCAATGTGTGACCAAGGTCATAAATTTACTTTCGATTCACAAAAGTGTGAGATAAGAAACGAAGGTTAAGGAAAATTGATTGCAACAGCTACAAGAACTTCAAGCAACATATATGTACTAAGTGAAATTGGAAATGAAAAGTGTTGTCTAATAAAGGAAGATGAAAGTTGGCTATGGCACAGAAGAATGGGTCACATACACTTTGATAACCTTGTCAAAGTAAGAAAAAAGGAAGTAGTTAAAGAAATGCCCCAGATTAAGAAACCAAACAACACTTTATGCAAGCATTGTCAACAAGGAAAGCAAACAAAGACCAGGCTTAAATCAAAAGAACATTCAATGACAAGACCACTGGAAATTGTACATACTGACCTAGTTGGACCAACTACAACAAATGATTTAAAATTTGAGAGATACTTTATGTTATTAGTTGATGATTATACAAGAATGATTGTAGTTTGCTTTCTTAAGAATAAGTCAGAATCTTTTGAAAACTTCAAGGTCTAGAAGGAAATGATTGAAAATGAAATGGATTCAAAAATCAAATGTTTGAGATCTTATAATGGAGGAGAGTTCACTTCAAAGGAATGTATGGACTACTGCAGTAGGCATGGAATAAAAAGGCAATTCTCTATTTCTAGGACACCTCAACAGAATGGAGTTGTTGAAAGAAAGAACATGACAGTATAGGTAATGGATCGAACAATATAATGGATTCCAAATTGACAAATATATTTTGCACACATGCAGTGCATACAACGGTTCACATTCAAAACAGAGTAATTCTCAGAAACAACACCAACAAAACTACCTATGATCTATGGAAAGGAAGACCAACAAATGTGAAGCACTTCAGAGTATTTGGAAGCAAATGCTACATCAAAATATAAGATGATAGAATGGGAAAGTTTGACTCTCGTGTGGATAAAGGATTACTTTTTGGTTACTCAAGTACAAGTAAAGAATACAAGTGTTACAATATGAGGTTGAACAAAGTTGTGGAAAGCATCAATGTAACAATTGATGAAACAGGTGGACGGGAATTAAAGGAAGAAGAAAATGAATCAATGGAACAACTTTACGAAGAAGAAGCAGAAGATGAAGAAGAAGTATCAGGGGAAGATGAAGAGGATCAAATATAATTAGAAGAGAAAGTTCAACAAGTGCCTCCAAACACATCTAGCAAACGAGTACAGAAGAATCATCCTTTAGATCAGATTATCAGAAACAAAGATGCAGGAGTTGAGACTAGAAGAAGAATTTGTTCACCAGAACAAATGCACCTAGCACTCTCATCTACGATTGAACCAAACAGTTTTGAAGAGGACATCAAGGATGAATTTTGGAATAAGGTCAGGGGTGAAGAATTGGATCAAATAGAGAAGAATGACACTTGGGAATTGGTTCCAATACCAACGAATACGAATGTGATTAGAAAAAAGTGGGTATTCAGAAATAAATTGAATGAAGATGGATAGGTTACAAGGAACAAAGCTAGATTGGTATGTAAAGGATACGCACGGGTTGAAGGAATCAACTTTGAAGAGAAATTTTTTCCATTTGCCAGAATGGAAGCAATCTGATTTTTCCTAGCTTATGCATGCTTCAAGAATATCAAAGTGTATCAGATGGACTTGAAATCATCTTTTCTGAACAGGGAACTTGAAGAAAAAGTCTACATTGAACAACCAGAAGGATTTCAGTTGTCAGAGAACATAGATTATGTGTGTAAATTGAATAAGGCCTTGCAAAAAATAAAATAGACTCCTAGAGAATGGTACTCTAGACTGGATAAATATTTACAGCAGACAGAGTTCAGAAAAGGAAGTGCAAATAACAACGTCTACATCAAGGTAACTCAAGATAGAATTTTATGTTGATGATATTATTTTTGGAAGGAATGATGACAAGTTAAGCCATAAATTTGCAAAGGATATGCAGAATGAATTTGAAATGTCATTACTCGGAGAACTATCCTTCTTTCTGGGTCTTCAAATACATCAAAGAAACCAAGGAATTTTTATTTCTCAAACTAAGTATATCAGAGAAATGCTAAATAGGTTTGGAATGGTAGATTGCAAACCAGTTACCACTTCTATGAAAACCAGTTACAATTTGAGCAAAGATGATGATTCAAAGTCTATAGACCAAAGCCAATATAGGTCGATGATTGGAAGATTAGTATATGTGACAACATCCAGACCGGATGTAATGCAGGTAATTGGACAGGTGGCACGATTTCAAGCGGTGCCAAAGGAATTACATGTATTAGTAGTGAAGATGATTTTCAGATATCTCAAAGGAACATAAGAGTTTGGATTAGGGTATCTAAAAGGAAAGGATCCATCACTTATTGCCTACACAGATGTGGATTGGGAAGGTTGCATTGATGACCGATGAAGCACCAGTGGAGCAATGTTACACTTGGGTGAGTGTTTAGTATCATGGATAAGAAAGAAACAATCATCAATATCCTTATCTACAGTCGAGGCAGAGTATATTGTAGCAGCAACATGTTGTACACAGGTTCTATGGATGAAATAAACTCTGACAGATATATAGGTTGAGTATGATGAGACCATTCCAATATATTGTGATAATACAAGCACCATCAATATCTAAAAGAACACGGTGATGCACTCCAAGATGAAGCAGATTCCAATCAAGTATCACTTTCTACGGGAATAGGTTGCAGAGAATAACATCATATTTGAATATGTGGGCACAAAAGAACAAGTGGAAAACATCTTTACAAAACTGCTTCCAAAGGAAGCCTTCTAGTATCTTCACCAGAGACTCAAAGTAATTTCTACTCCAAAATGAATTATTTTCAATGCTTATCTCATATGTCTCAGATGTACACGAGGAAGCACCATAAAGAGGATATTTCAGGTTGGGAGATCAATTTCAGGAAGAATTCAGTTAGGGGGAGAAACCCCAGATGGAAAGATACCTTTGCCATTGATGAAAAAGGAGAATATATTTATTAGATGTAGAGCACAGAGGCATGGTTCTAGGGGGAGCGATGTTTATTAGATGTAGAGAACAAAGACATGGTTCCAGGGGGAGCGATGGTCACAAGGGGAACATGAGTGATATGACTTCAGTATTGCATGACATGACTTTGGTATTGCATCTAAGTGTTTCCATCAATGCCAAAGGGGAAGATTGTTGATTAATTGGGTTGGTTTTCATTGATGTCAACCCTTGAAGAAAGTCTGGTAGCGAATTCTTGTAGCAAAAAGGTTTGGGTAATGGACCCAAGTTTGTTTGATGGATAATAGTGTGAGTTTTGGTATATTTGCAGGTAAAATTATTCTAGATGGATAGTACATGTCAGTCATTTCCGATGGTATGTGGAACGTCACATAACTCCGCACGGTTAGATACTTATGGCCATGTGAAGTTGGAGAACCCTCATGAGTCATATAGAAGCCCCAAAAGGTCAAACTAGTCAAAGTGTTTGCAAAGAAGAAATTATTTAAATAATAAAGTGAAGTGATGAGTGTACTATAATTCAAAGAGGATGCAAAAGAAATTATTTAAATAATAAAGTTAATGGATAACTTACTAATTATGGAAAGTATTTAAGTTAAGTGGACAAGTGGTTATAAGTGGGTTAACCCTAAAATCAGGAAAGTGGATTAAGATGGTTAGAGGGTAACCCCTTGAGGAAGCTACATAAAACTATAAATAATAGGAAAGGGTCTCTCATTCAAAACACACTTGAATATCATTGAATATATATTTTTGTGAAAGGTTATTTGGGTAGGTATTATTGATAGAGAAACTTGCGGCAGAAAAAGTGCAGCAGGAAAACTGCAGAATAAAAAGTGTGGCAAGAAAAGTGCGCCAAAAAAATCGCGGCAAAAAAAAATGCGGCAGAAAAATCGCGGCAAGAAAACTGTGACAAAAAAAGTGTAGTCGGAAAAGTGCGACAGAAAAAGATTGGCAGGAAAAGTGCGGTAGAAAAGGTGTGACAGCAAAATCATGGCCAGAAAAGTGCGGCAGAAAAATCACGGCAACAGAACGCTACAAGAAGATAAAGGTATGGTTTTCATATGTGTAGTGTTGAATTTATGAATCAAGTTGAGGGTTTTGCTTGTAAATATGTTGGATGCCCTCTTGGGAGTTTATGGCTTGTTGTAGAGTTAATCTGAGGCAGAGCTATTGAAGTTTAGTATTGGTTCATGTTTGAGGACTTTTAGTTGAGGTATGTTGCTGAAGTTATTAGGTACAGATAGATTTTGTATAACAATGAGGTTGTAGAACATGGTTTGAGGTACAAACTTGTGGTATAGTGTTTGAGGTATATGTGATTAGATCAAATTGGTTGATGAGTATATAGTGATAGGTTTCTTAGTGACATATTCAGTTTCTACAGTTGAGGTACATGTTGGGTACATGGTTGAGACAAGTAATTGATGAGTTGGCACATACATGAGGTGTATAGTTGATGATGTTGGTACATCTTGATGAGTCATAGTTTATCTGTATTTGATGCATTATTGGTACATATTTGGTGTGTGGTTGATGCACTCGTTGATGGTACAAGTTGAGGTACAGGTTGGTGCATGGTTGATGCACTTATTTATGGTACAGGTTGATAACAAGTTATTTGGTATAGGTTGGTGCATGTTTGATGCACTTGTTTATGGTACAAGTTTATTACAGGTTGATTGGTACAAGTTTATAGCAATATATCTCACAGTGATAGTGTGACAGTGGTTTCATCATTCTACTTTTATTTCAAGGCGGTTGGATGGGGCAAGGACAGGTGGTTGTAGCTGAAGAACATAGGGGGTTGTAGCCTCCTTCTGATTGTAGCCATAGAATTGGTGAGTTGTAGCTTCCCTCGGGTTGTAGCCTGAGAAACTAGGGGGTTGGAGCCTCCTTCCAGTTGTAGCTGGAAAACAAAGGAAGTTGGTTCTTCCAATGAATGTAATTCTTAAATACATATAAGAAAAAGCAATATGTGGTTTTATCCTGCTTTGGGTTTCCACGTAAAAACACTGGTGTACTGTGCATGTGTATGATTTCTCATATGTTCATTGTTTATTTACTCTATAATTATTGGATGATATTGCTACATTGATATAACACTTGCATATTGTGGTTAGAAAACGATTCAATTGCTCTATTACTAATTGACCCGCCCTCTCAGTAATCCAACAAGTAGACAAACTTATTTTAACAATTATGGATAAGCTTGCACTAGAATATGTTGTCTATGTCTCCACTTTCCATTCTGGTGAATATCTCATGGGAAAAAATTGGAATATGCCTACCATGGATCAATTCCTTGATTCTCTCACACATGAGAAGGAAAAACTCATTCAGATGGGCCTAATCAAGGATCCCAAAGCACATGCACTCACCATGCATGGTGGAAATATATCATCCCAATAGAATAGAAAGGAGAAACATAATGAGAAGGAGGGATATTCCAATCCCTTCAATGATTCTTCAGGTTCCAATGACTCTTTAGATTCAACAAAGAAGAAGAAATGAAATCAATGCACTTACTACAATAAACAAGATCATGAATAATCCACATGCATGGAGAAATAGATCGATCTTATGGATCAGGTACTTCAACAGAACAACCTTGGAAACTTCAGTCTAGAAGGAGCCAAGAATCATAAGGAAGAAGATCTTGCTCCTAATAAAGGTAATCATCATTCTCTTCTTAGTGTTAATTCCTCATATGTTTCTGTATTATAGATTCTGGCACATCACATCATATGGAAGTGAAAGAGGAAGTTTTTACTTCTTTGAGCTCATTCTCTAGACCCCCTATTCTCATGGGGGATGATACATCAATAGCAGTAGCAGGAGAGGGAAGGGTGGAACTCCATAATGGCAATTTTTAGAATGTTTTACATGTTCCAAATATTTCTATGAATATTCTCTAAGTTTATCAGATCACTCAGAAAGGTAAAAAGGTTGAATTTACATAAGATTTAGTTTATATACTTGACATGCATGACAATTCCATTATTTCAATTGGTGACATGTATCACAAGTCAAGTTTGCATAAATTCACTAAGTTTTCTTATGATGACTCATCTTTTCTACTTACACATAAGGAGAGTAATTTGTTTGCATCTCTAGTGCAACATGAACTTCCATCAGTTCAAGACATCAAAGATGATTCCAACACTCAGATTCTATACATGGAAATGAATAGGCAGTACATCTAGATAAAGATCCATTGTCGAAGCTTCAACAAATGCCTAAGAGGGCACAGTTCACACTTCAGGCAAAAGGTGTTCTTGCAGGGAATGCATTGGATTCGAGGAGGATTCAATCTCATCATGTGGATCCTTCTCATGTACTTTGAACTTTTGAACCAACTATGCACATGCATTGTTATATGGTTCAATATTCCAATACACAAACCTACAATGAGGTTGTGGGAAATCCACTATGGCAAGAAGCCATGCAGGAGGAGTATGACTCACTCCTAGAGAATCAAACTTGGCATATGGTTCCACTTCCACCATAAAGGAATATTTTCAAGTGTAGATGGGTTCATAGGATCAAGAGGTACAAGGCTAGACAGGTTTTCAAATGACTTCATCAGATCCTTAAATATTTCTACATATTCACGAAGAATTTCTATGAGAAAAGTTTCAAACATTGTAGGATTGTCTTGGAGTGAAGAACATAGTTTCCTAGCAACTTCCTTTTCTTCTTTTGATGCATTGTCTTTTGAGGGGAGATTTTGTTCCCATGTGGCTTTCCTTCTTTCCTCATTTGTATTCAGTGTTCATTAGTTTCATTGTACATGAGAACCTAACATGGCCTAGTTGTTGGGATTATTTTTTACTACATAATTATGTTCAGGGGGGGTATTGGAGAAATTTATATTTTCGACACACTAGTTCAGTGGGAGTTAACTGACTAGTTCTATTTTATACTTTCTATTTATACCATCACTATTATGCATGCATGCATTCCTAAGGAAATATAACTTATTGATTTATTTTCTTAATTATGGAATGTTCTTTCCTATATATGAGTGTATTCCACTCATTCATTATATAATATTGATCATATTGATCATCATCTATCAATTATTCGTTCATTGATCAGCTCATTGGAGTAGTGTGAATATATTTTCTCATTCTTCCATATTGAATCTCTCATCCTTTCTTGATAATATCTATTTGTAATTTCTGTATATAGATCTTTTGTGCAGGTTTCGATGAAGCATTGACATGGTATCAAAGATATGTTTCTTGGAGCAAGCTAGACAAACTAGAGAATAAGGAAAATTGGAGTTTCATTCAGTAAAATCTATGCAATAGATAGGGTCGCACCTAGTACACTAGAAGAGTGCAATTGATCGCTCCTAGACTTAAGGGTCTGGTCGCTCTCTATACACTATGAAAGAGTGACCACAGGGCTCTAGACACTCTATGTCTTCAGCAAAGGGGAGACCACCTTAGAAAGGTTGAGTGTGACCCCCTTCTGGCAGGGCCGCTCCCTATACACTAGAAAAGGGAGACCACTAGGATCTGGTCACTTTGTGTCTTAAGGAAAGGGGATACCACCTCTTAAAATTACCCCTTTTTGCAGTGATTTCTCCCAAAATATTAACTTTCTGAGGAAACGACCCACATGGGAAGTAAATCGACTCTTTATACAAGTGAGTTTTCAACCATTTGGAGAAATTACTCAAAATTTTCTTAGAAAGAAAGTCATAAGCTCACCTCCTGAAATTGATATGAATTTTCCATTTGATGTGCCCCTTCAACAATGATTTCTCAATTTTTTCACTTGAATATTGAGAGTAAATTCTAGGGTTTCTCAGGAACAATGAGAGAGATGGATACAACACCAATTATTCAATAAAAAGTGGTGGTAATCATCACACTATAAAATTATTTTGATTGGAATCCTAAGGATGAATTCCAACTCAAAAGGAAATGAATGTACAATTTTACGATGGGGGCAAAAAAAAACCTACATCAACGATTAAGAAAACTAGATGGCTGAACCAAAAGGATGAGGCCACATGAATTCTTCTTGAATTGACTTCAATTTATTTACGGTTTCATGTTTCCACGTGCAATAATCCATATGTGATTTGGACCACCTTGGAAAGAAGGATGAGATGAGAGGTCATAAGCTTGAGGTAGAGTTGAATACCCTGGATCCTAAAATTTTTGATAATTTGCAGGATTTCTTTCCCAAGTTTAAATTTTTTATATTGAGCTTGTCATATTTTGGTATTGATAAGTCTACACAAGTAGACCAACATATTCTAACAATCTTGGCTAAGCTAGGACCAAAATATGTTGTATATGTCTCCACTTTCCATTCTGGCAAATATCTTATGGGAACAAATTGGAAGATGCCTACCATGGATCAATTCATTGATTCTATCACACATGAGCAGGAAAATCTCATTCATATGGGCCTAATAAAGGATCCCAAATCACATGCACTCACCATGCATGATGGAAAGGGATCATCCCAATAGAATATAAAGGATAAATAAAATGAGAAGGAGGGATATTCCAAGCCCTTCAATGATTCTTAAGGTTCTAATGACTCTTTAGATTCCAAGAAGAAGAAGAAAAGAAAGTAGTGCACTTACTGCAATAAACCAAATCATGAAGAATCCACATGCATGAAGAAACAGATCGATCTTATGGCTCAAGTACTTTAGCAGAACAACCTTGGAAACTTCATTCTAGAAGGAGCCAAGAAGCATAAGGAAGAAGATATTGCTCCTAAGAGAGGTAATCATCATGATCTTGTTAGAGTTAATTCCTCATATGATTCATGGATTATATATTATGGCACATCACATCATATGGCAGCGAAAGAGGAATTTTTTACTTCTTTGAGCTCATGCTCAAGACCCCCTATTCTCATGGGGGATGATACTACAATAGAAGTAGCGAGAGAGGGAATAGTGGAACTCCATAATGGCAGTTTTGAGAATGTTTTACATATTCCAAAGCTTTCTATGAATATACTCTTAGTTTACTAGATCACTCAGAAAGGTAAAACGGTTGAATTTACATCATATTCAGTTTTTGTACTTGACATGCATGACAATTCCGTTATTGCAAATGGTGACGTGGATAAAAAGTCAAGGTTGTATAAATTCACTAAGTTTGTTGATGATGGCTCATGTTTTATACTTACACATAAGGAGAGTACTTTGCATGCACCTCTAGTGAAACATGCACTTCCATCATTTCTAGACATCATAGATGATTCCATACACTCAAATTATGTAAATGGAAATGAGGAGGTAGTACAACCAGATAAATATCCAATGTTGAAGATTCAACAGATTCCCAAGAGAGTACAATTCACACTTAAGGAAGGAGGTGTTCTTGCAGTGAATCCATTGGACTCGAGGAGGAATCAATCTCATCATGAGGAGGCTTCTCATGTACTTTCAACTTTTGAACCAGTGATGCCCATGCATTCCTATATGGTTCAATATTATGATCCACAGACCTACAGTGAGGTTGTGGGAAATACACTATGAAAATAATCCATGCAGGAAGAGTATGAATCACTCCTAGAGAATCATACTTGGCATATGGTTCCACTTCCACCAGAAAGGAATGTTTTCAGGTGCAGATGGGTCCACAGGATCAAGAGGTACAAGATTAGACATGTTTCGAAAGGACTTCATCAGATTCATAAATATTTCTACATATTCACGAATCATTTCAATGATTATAAGTTTTAGACTTTGTGGGATTGTCTTGGAGTGAAGAACACAGTTTCCTAACAACTTCCTTTTCTTCTTCTGATGCATTGTATTTTGAGGGGGGGGTTTGTTCCCACGTGGTTTTCCCTCTTTCCTCATTTTTATTCAGTGTTCATTAGTTGCATTGTACATGAGTACCTAATATGGCCTAGTTGTCGGGATTCATTTTTACTCCATAGTTATGTTCAGGGGGGTTGTTGGAGAAATTTCTATTTTCAACACACTAGTTCAGTGGGACTTAACTAACTAGTTCTATTTTAGACTTTCTATTTATACCTTCACTATTATGCATGCATGCATTCCTAAGGAAAGCTAACTACTTGATTTATTTTCTTAATTATGGAATGTTATTTCCTATATATGAGTTTATTCCACTCATTCATTGTATTATATTGATCATCATCAATCAATTATTCATTCATTTATCATTTCATTGGAGTAATGTGAATATATTTTCTCATTCTTCCATATTGAATCTCTCGTTCTTTCTTGATAAGCTTTGTTTTTACTTTTTTTTAGCTAGATCTCCTGTGTAGGCTTCGATGAAACATTGATAGGTTCGGCCTCTATCCTAGGCTCATATGATTTTGTTCTTTCGTCATCTCTCCCATTTTTCTGATGTGACGGTCCCACACCCAACTGATGTGTAGGTTTTTTTTTCTTCGGTAGGTTTTTTTTCAGTCCTTGGATCCACATCCATATTCTGAGTGACAAGCTCCTGTTCTTTGAAAAGTGTTGGCCTAACTAGTTCCTCGATGGGTGATGGGATTGCATCCACATCGAAAATACCTTCTAGCTAAATAGGGTTGCATTTCTCTTCAGTTGATTATTTTATGTACTTTGTA
>ML842966.1:85217-96886 GCA_009831015.1 Picea engelmannii
CCTTGCTCTCTCTACAATTCATTAACTCATTTTACATACCAGTGTCCTATGATCCTTGCATACAAGCAATGTCAATTGGCCCTACTTCACCAACCCGTAGAGGCGATAATTGACATTACTTTGTCACTCGAGGATCTTCATGTCATTTCTCCAGAGCCCGAGGCACTCCCAACACCTCCCTGGTTCTTAAATGACGTCTCTGAGGATTTACCCCGCAACCCCCCCAACTCTCCTTCTTATTCCCCTACGGACACTCTCCACCCAACCACCATATGTACTCCTCAGTACTTCAACATATGGTTTATGTCGAGTGAACCCTCATCATCTCCTAGCATTGCTCCCTCTGCTTCTCCATCAGGGGGAAACCACGCTGTCACCAAGATCACTCCTCACGACCCCTTGTATTCCCAATGTTTTCAATGCGAAGAGGAAATACTTGAAGAGATAAATTACCCAGACTCGCCCTGGGATGCGCTACATCACCGCGCACTCTTTTCTCCACAGGCAGCCCTCGTGCCTCCTAACCAACACCCCATTTATGCGGTCGAAACCAAATATTTTATCCCATCCGGGCCTATCGATTGGTTCAACAATCCCATTCCTGCCCCTGACGCTTTTGAAGAAGGTAATATGGCCAACATTTCCCCCACCATCAAAATCGACATTTCCATTAAAAATGGCATCGTCGAAGAAATCATCATTGGAGTTGCTTGCACTCCTCAGGAAATCGCCGCATATAAAGCCCTCTTCCAGGAATATAGAGATATTTTCGCCTGGTCATACACGAAAATGCCTGGCCTCGACCAATCTATTGTCAAGCATCGCATCGACACCTGGCTTGACATCACACTAGTTTTCCAGAAACAACGACCACTACACCCATCCAAAGCCGCGGCTATCAAAGCCGAAATTGACAAATTACGTACAGCCGGGTTTATTTACCCCATCGCTTACACTTCATGGGTTTCCAACCATGTACCCGTCGACAAAAAATAGGGCACTATCCACGTTTGCACAGCCTTTCGCGATCTCAATAACACATGTCCCAAAGACAACTTTCCAACGCCTTTCATCGATCAAATTATCAACAACTGCGCCGGCCACGAGGCTCTCTCCTTTATGGATGGATTCTCTGGCTATAACCAAATTCAAATCCACCCATCCGATCAGTATAAAACCACATTCATTACCCCATGGGGTACTTTTGCATATCGTGCCATGCCTTTCGGCTTAAAAAATGCCGACGCAACCTTCCAGCGGGTGATGACATACATCTTTCACGATCTGGCTGAAATCATTCTCGCCTACTTGGACAACCTCACAACTCGATCCAAGAAACACACCCAACATATTAATGATTTACGAATCATTTTCCAACGGTGTCTTCAGTACAACATCCGCTTGAATCCTCTCAAGTGTGTGTTCTGTGTCACCATCGGGCGCCTCCTCGGTTTTATCGTTTCCCAAAGTGGTATTACCGTGGACCCCCTCAAAGTCAAAGCTATCACCGAAATTCCATCTCCTCAGAATTTACGGCAACTTCAGAGTCTTCAGGGCAAAACTAACTTTCTTCAACGCTTTGTCCCAGATTACGCCATACGTGCACATGGTTTCCTTCGCTTACTACGTCACGACATCCCCTTTCACTGGGATGACTATGCCCAACAGTCATTTGACGATCTTAAAACAACGCTTTCAAATGCACCTTTAATTAGTGCACCTGACTATAATCGCGACTACATCCTCTACGTATCAGCATCAGCTATATCAGTAGCTGGCATCCTCATCCAGCTTGGAGATGACAATCATGAACATGTCATTTACTACGTGAGTAAGAACCTCTCAGGACCACCCTTTAAGTACAAACATGAAGAGAAACTTGCTCTTACAGTTGTCCTCGCAGTCTAGAAACTGCGCCATTACATTCTGCTTCGCACCACCAAGGTCGTCGTAGATTCCAACCCTATGCAATATTTGCTCAGCCATCGACAAGTTAACGGCAAATTCACTCGATGGATCGTTATCCTTCAGGAGTACGACCTCGAGTTTTCAACACCTAAGAGTAAGAAGGCCCTCGTTCTCACCGAACTTGTCACGACCCTCCCCTCTGACACCACCAGTACCCCCATCAATACCGACTTTTCCGACGAACATCTCTTTTACATCACCTCAGATGATCCTTGGTACGGTGACCATCTCATCTACCTACGAACTCAAAATTTCGGTAACCACCTTTCACGAGATGATCGTCGACGTATCCGCCATCAGGCCCCCCGCTATCTCCTCATCGGAGACATCCTATACCGGTGGGGCGTCGACACCATTTTTCGTCGATGCCTAACTATTGACGAGGCTGACAGAGTCTTAAACGACTTCCACAGCGGCGCATGTGGGGGCCATCTTTCAGGTATATCCACTGCTCAAAATATTATCTGAGCTGATTACTTTTGGCCTACCTTGTTTCATGATTGAATTCATGCCATGAAACGATGTGAGCAATGTCATCTCTACGCCAACAAAGCCCGAGCTCCCCCTGCTCTTCTCCACCCTGTCATTACAACCGGCCCTTTTTTCAAATGGGGCATCGACTTTATGACTTGTAATCCCCCCTCCAACAATGGTCACAAATACATTGTTGTCGCCATTGATTACTTCACCAAATGGGTCGAAGCTATGCCCACTTTCAACAACACCGCTGACACTGCAGCGTGTTTTTTCTTTAACCACGTCATATACCGTTTTGGAGTACCACTCCAACTTGTTTCTGACCATGGGAAACACTTCGAGAATGAGATCTTCGTTGAACTCTCATCTTGGTTAGGATTCTCTCACGAGTTTGCCTCACCATATTACCCTCGGTCAAATGGACAGGTCGAGGCAGTTAATAAAGTCATCAAGACCATGTTACAGCACATGGTTAATAAACATAAAACCAATTGGCATCATATGTTATTTTCTACGTTATGGGCCTATCGAACGACAGTAAAGACTGCTACTGGTTTCACGCCATTCCATTTAGTCCACGGGGTTGAGGCAACTCTTCCCATTGAGTGCGAAATACCCACCTTACACATCACGATTGAGCTATTACCTGACACTGCTCCAATGGAGCAGCGCTTGTTGAAATTGGAGTTGCTAGATGAAGATCGCCGATCTTCATTACAGAACAACGAGGTAGCTAAAAAATGATCCAAATCTACCTTTGATTGCCATGTCAACCTTCTATCATTCCGCGAAGGCGACCTCGTCCTGGCCTATGATATCGCTCATGATACCTTTGGCCATGACAAATTCGAATCACTTTGGCATGGACCTTACATCATCCGACATTGCCTCACCAAAGGCATATACATCCTGGCCTCCCCTGAAGGCCTCTCACTCAAGGAACCCGTCAATGGGTTATATCTCAAGAAATTTTATGCTTAGAAGTAGTCATTCTACTTTAGGTTATTTTTTCTTTTTAGTGTTTTTTAATCTTTTTCCTCCTACCCTCTCGTCTAAAATATCCTTTATGCTATTGACAGATGCTTCCTCCACCAACCTACCACATTGGTTACGACGACGGCGCTAACCGTTGGACACAAAATCTCGCTTCGGCTGCTCGGGCTCACTACACCCCCTCACATGAAATGCTCCATTCCAACGGCATATGTTTGGGGCCAACAACCAACAACCAAGCCGAATACACTTCTATCATTGGCCTCATGGATGACGCCCAGCGTCATCATATTCGTCACCTTAGCATCTTCCTCGACTCTCAACTAGTCGTTCTCCAACTCAACAATGTGTACCGCGTATGCGATCCGTGCCTCTTTCGCAAATACCTACAGGTTAGACTGTTATCTTGACATTTTGATTATATTACATTTACACATGTTCCAAGACAATTGAATCAAACAACATATCAACTAGCTAACATGGTGTTAGATTGGCATATATCACATCAAGCTACACATACATAAACAGCTCACAAATCCTGTCATAGCATATAGATAGAATAGACATCATCATCATCAACAACAAAAAACACATGTAGACAACATCAGGATATCAAAATATGTATACTCATATATATATATATAAAAGGCCTATCAAGCCATCGAATGTTTACATACAAAAATACATGTGCCCGTAGGCCATCACAACACCTCGGTACAAAAATCGGCTCACCAGCCTATATACAACAAAAACATATACATCATACATCAGTCATGGTGCCTCTATTGCACCACCACCTGCTCCTAACTTAGGAGGAGGTGGTGGCCCACCACTGCCTGCCCCAGGCGGTGGTGGACCACCCACAGGACCCTCCTGCCCCGGCGGCAGGCGTCCACTAGTCATCGCAGCAAGCACTGCTGCTCGCCACACTATGGCCCGCCATGGTGGTGGCACCCCCACACACTGCTCCAGGAAGCTCTCGTCCCGGATACGCGTCCACATGCCCTCAGGAACATCTTGCAACACCGTCTCCAGACGACGGCTTATGTCATCAAAATCAACTCCAGCCACCGTCGGAGGAGCGTGTGATGGCCCCGCACTGGGGTCATCAAACCGACGCCTCCTCGCTACCCTCTCAGGCTCAACAGGTTGCTCCGCAACATCCTCCGGCCGACTTCTCTCTCCCTGCGGTTGTCTCTCCGGCTCTCGACGAACCGACACTCTCTGCATCTCCACCTCGCACCCGCGAGGTGCCACATATGCACAAAACAAAACAACAAATAAATAGATAGTATCAGCATCTATATCACATACATATGGACTGATATCTCAAAAGACATTATAAATAAAAAACATACACAATAATAAATATACCTCGATGGTCAAACACCTCCACCGGAGGCAGCACCATATCGGGGGGCCCACATCCCCTAAATACCCCTGTACGGCCCCCCTTACAAGCCCTACCCAATAACTGAAAACCTATTTCTATGCAGGATGATCAGACCACTCACCTGATACTCGCAAAACATTGATCAAATGCCTCGTCCTCCCTGAATCTCCAAATCTCCTCTGAAATCTTCTCGTCCAGTCACTGTTGTAGTAGGTACAAATGAGGTGGCAATGTGGGCCCTACAGCTATATATAGGCCTTTTGCCAAACTTCCACTCACCATTCCGGGAGCCCAAGGTGTCCATTTTTCAAACCGTCTTCAGCCATGGGATCAGCATCCCGCCACCTACATCACAGTTGTCCCTGGGTCACTTTTCATCCCGAGCCCCCGGGGTGCCTTTTTTTCATATCATGGTCAGGTACGCACACGCATTGTCACATTTATCTAATACATGCTCATATCTTTGATTCTCTTCAGATATTGTTCACTTTTGGGTATTTGTTTCTCATATGTACAGGTACTTTCTCCTCACCCCTCGGCATCACCCCTTTAGGTATATACTCAGCACTGGCATGTAGTCTTTCCCGCTGTATCGCACTTTCATTTCTAGTCACACCCTCTGATGTTTACCTCTAGGATCTCCATTCCCGGCTCTGCAGTACCCACACCTCCATTTGCATCTTCGGTACTGTTACCCGGTAGCATTCTTACCCACATGAGTTGTCCCATTCATAGCACCTTTTGGAACTTTTTGACACTCATGTTGTTCTTCATTACCCTTTAGGGACGGGAGTCCCGATAGTCTTTCATCATGACGTGAATCAGCCACATACTCCTTCTCCTCATTTTGCTAGCTTTCCCACACGGGCTCCCAGATTATCTCTTTACGATTCTATTTTTTACCTGCACCTCCACAGTATCATGAACCCTCCATTTCATCCACAATAAGTTTGCCCATCTGCGAACCTACCCTCATTTCACCTACCTCATACATAAACTCACTAATGGGGCCCCCACCCTTCGTCAGTCTTCCAAGCACATTATGCCCTATGTGGGCCACCCATATCACACTGGGGCACCCATTTCTGTATTTGTACATTTCTCCCCAAAATTATTCGTTATTTATTGTACAAATGCCTTTATTTACAATCATTACATTTTCTTTTGTCGTCACTGTTGGCGACTTTCTTTCTTTTGGCCACACGCAACCCATGTCACCCTTGGTTGGAGCATTACTTATCATCTACCCTTGCCGGCATCGTCCATATCTTCAGAGTACTCCACAGGTCACTTACCTCTACCCTCTGAACTTGTTCACCTTGTCCCGCCTCTAGCACAACTTATCACTGGTCTTGTCGTCCCGCTGACACTCGACCTTGTTACACGGTTGCGACCACTTTTCATCTCATACATCCTCCAACCAAGGGCAGTCTTGAGTCTTCCCACTTCTTGACTTCGTCCATGTACCTCTGCCACTTCCTCACCTCAGTAGATTCCATGAAGCCCTTTGCTTCTGGGAGTCGCGTCGCCCTTTTGTCGACATCAGCACAATTTTTCAGAAGGGCGACAGTATCTTGATTCTCATTTTCCATTCAATGAGAAATCTCGGATGGAACAGGGGGAAACACCATTTCTCCCTACTGTCATTGGCCCCCATAACATTCGACGCCAACACTTTCTCGTGTTATGGTGGGTCTTACTTTGTGACTATTGCAGTTATTTATCATTTTCCGAAGACCTTTGAACTTGGTAGGGCTATCAATGCCCACGTCATTGCTGCTACTTATTACCGTGATCATTGCCTATTGTTCAGAGTATGTTTCTTTGCAAAATTGTCTTCTGCCTTTATCATCACCACCCCCGAGGGCACTGCAGTTGTCTACACCAACACTTCATTCATCTTTTTTCAGAGATACATAACACAAGCATGGAGCATGCCTGCCTCGTTTGTACATAGTTTTCTCTTTTTTTGCACAACTCTCAGAAGGTCGGGTCCTACCGGTTCCTTTTTTTTTCTCCAATGGATTGCTCTGAACGATCCCACTATTTCTCTCCCTTACAAAAACATTCTCAGTAGAAGAAACATTGATGGATTTCAGCTATACATATGCTCCTAACCTCATCCATCAGGGGGCATCTGTTATCACTGAAATTTCGTCCGCACATGGCGACAAGAACTCAGCATCGTCAAACAATAATGAATTCATTCATGGCACTGAATTAATTTCAGAGCATTCCAAAAAGGTAAAAAACTATACAAAGTAGTAAAAATTGAAGAGCGCTTTACAACAGTTGGGTGCGCATGCACATGCACAGAACAGGAATGTACCATGCGTGCATACGCGCACGATGCGCGGCTGTTGGCGCAAAAACCCGTGCACCTGCTAAACGGTGCATTTATTGAATTGGTTGGCCTCCCAACCACTTATGGATCAGATCCCAAGCCTATTTGACCCTCAAATCTGAGCTGAATCCGCATGGTAGGATAGTCAAAGACCTAATAAAGCCCTAAAGAGCCTCTTTTAACACTACAAAGGAATTACATAATCACCCAATGCAATGCTATAAAAAACAATGAAGAAACCTCATTTTCTCAAAGAATTTCATGTAATGTTATGCTGCCTATATTTTTTTAAGGACTCAATCCTTGACAAGACCACATTGGCACCATTTCATTGAGCAATCCACCTCTCCATTGAGTGGGTTTGAAAAGGAGTTCTTTCATCACCATTTTTATTTTTCTTGTTGTAAGGAGAGCAAGTTGTGAGGGTCCAAGAGCCTTCCTTTGGAGGAAGAAGGGACTCATAGTCCCCTTTCTTCATTGTGCTTTGATTTCATCAATAGATCAGCCTAAAAACATTGGTGATATTGGTCTTTTTGTGTTTGTCATCTCTATATCCATATGCTTATAATTTTAGTTTGTTTTTGTTTAATTCTTGCTTATAGTTTTGTTTTTCTTTCTCTAACTCTTTCCTCTACAGCTGGCATGCTCAGAAAGACCCAACTGGGCATGTAAGCACCTCTTATTTTCTCACCAAGGTGACGAAAAGGGTGCAAACAATAATAGGTATCAAATACTCCAAGGGAACTATTGCTTCATGTCCATACACCAATCTGAAGGGTGTTTTCCCTGTTAGCTTCTTAGATGTAGTTCTATAATCCCATAACATTGTTGGTATCTTCAAGTCTCAATCATCCCTATTCACATTACAAATCTTGGTCAAGGAATTCTCCAATATCTTGTTAAATGCTTCCACTATTCCATTAGCCTGAAGATGATATGGATTTCTCTTTTGATGATATATCTTGAATTCTTAAATAATTTCATGGATTGTATTGTCGATAAAATGATTCCCTGAATCACTCATCAGGATTCTAGGGCATCCGAATCTTGTAAATACCTTCTCAAACAAGAAGTGTGTTGCACTGATCCGAAATCGAATCTAGAAGCCTGACAGGGCTTGAAAAATGCTCAAAAATGAAAGTGCTCAGAATGTGATGAAACCTGTTCCATTGCATCTATATCGTCTTCCTGATTCCGGTGGTATATTTACTTTGTCAAACGGGCTCCGTATGGAGAAGATATCGCATTCTGTCTGAAAAGTCAAACAGGCAAAAAAATTGTTGACTGTGCAGTCTGTATGGACGCTGACGTGGCATGTCCATACACGGACATGGAAGGTCCGTACAGACGACACATGGCAGGTCCATACAGGTGACGTGGCAGGCTTGGGTAGTGACACGTGGTAGGAAGATTTGGACATTTGGGCATACGGATGGACCTATCCGGAGGTGACACATGTCACCATTGGAAGGGTGACACGTGGCACGGATGACATGGTAGGTGACAGACTCGTACGGAAGTGATGACATGGCTGAGGTGATGTGGCATGACGTGGAAGTCATCTATTGGTAGGTTTTGAGCGAATCATTTGTTGACACGTGGTGTTTATTGGGCAAGTGATTGGGTGCCACATGGCCCCATCACGAGCTGCCACGTGGCACCCAGGTATTGGTTGAATTGGTTATGTTCAAAAATTTGCGTAGTCCACCAGATTCAAACCATGGACCTCCTCCATCGACCAAGAGCTTTAACAAAGTCCCCGTGACCACTGCGCCATGTATTAGTGCTTGTTAATCAAATGGAATAATTGTTATTTGAGTTGGTTCAAATGTTTGACCGGCGGCAAAAAGGGTCGGGGCTTAGCCCCAGCCCTCAACTTACATATAACCACACCACGGGACCGGGAGCACGGGAGTCAGTACCACCATTTGGCCATTTGTTACAACCATTCAACCCACGGTTCCATGCCTATATGCCATATGACCGGGTGTTAGTGCGCAAAAGGGCAGGGCCAACGCTTAGCCCAAGGGCTAGCGCTTGGCCACATGGCCCTCCATACGACCAAGAAAGGGGGCGCGCGTGCGAGCTTGGGGGATTATGCTCATATTATAACTATATTATAGTTAAAAGTGGGTTTTTTAACTACTTTTTGAGTTTTAATTATAATTAAGACTATTGTTAATGGTTTTTGGGAGTTATTGGGAGTTATTGGGTAGTTTTGGAACCTAACTTCTTGGAGGAAGTTGGAGATGAGAAACCAACTTCCCAGCTATATAACCCAGGCCTGTTTGAGGCCATAGGGGGCATTCAGAGTAGAATTATGTGGAGGAGAAGCCAAGTCAAAGCCAGTTTGAGGTAGAGAAGCTTTTAAGGAGGAGACGTTGTCGGATCATTTCTGGGAGCTCCGGACGTCCGTTTTGCGTGTCGTTTTCTTTGCATGGTTCTAGAGATATGGAAGAACATGACCAGATCATTCTTGTATCCATTTGGCATTGCAGTGATGTACTTTTGAGCTTTTGAACAGAAATAAATAAGCCTCGCCCACAGAGAAAAAGGCCAAGAGACATAGGCAAAGTTGTGTCGAACTCCGTTATCAATATGCGTGTTATGGTTTGCTGTCTATTATTCATTTCATATCTGCATATGTGTATATGACTATCATAATTCCTTTTCTTTCCTCATTCTTTCACTAAGTTTTCTCGAATGGCTAATTAATGCATGCAAAATTAAAAACTCAACCATAAGTCATTAAAAGATCCTATGGATCAAGTGGTATCAGAGCTAGTTGACGTTTGGATTTGAGTTTTGCATGTTAACCAGGGAAAATCTACAGTGTGGTGAAGGCGAGCTTGTTGCAGAGAATCCATTAATTGGATTGAGAAAAAGAGCTTCTCACAGTGAGAAGATGGCATCGGAAGAAGGGATTTCTCAAGATGAGAAAGAGTTTCGGAAAACATTCCTTGCTATGTCGGAGATGGTGAAAGTCTTGTACGAAGATTACTTGGAACGGAAGCGACCATTTTTGGGTGATTCTTCAAAGGGAAAAAGTGAAGAGGAAGAGGGCCATCCTCATATTCCTCCTTCACCTCCATCAACACCTCCTTCTTCTCCTTCTTCTTCAAGTTCAATTTCTAAATCTAGTGGAAAGAAAAATGTTTATAAGAATAAACATGAAATGTCATTGTTAAAACTTGATGTAAAATTTGAGTTGCCCATATATGATGGTGAAGTAAATGCAGAAAAAATTGATAATTGGATCAGGCAGATGGAGGTATACTGCAGTGTGCAACAGATCAAGGATGAGGACACACAAATCAAGTTTGCATCTTTGAGACTTGTAGGTACATCTCTTATCTGGTGGCAAAGTAAGCTGCAAAAAGGAACACAAATTGTGGGTAATGTATTTCCATCATGGAAGGATTTCATTTCTGCACTTAGGAAACAATTATGTTCTTTGGGTTATAAAGAAAAAGCAATAATTGAATGGCAATATTTAAAACTAATAAAAAGACAAACAGTGCAAGAATACACCGATGGATTTAGAAAAATGGCATTAATGTTAGATATTCCTTTGCAAACACAAGAAACCCTTATGAAGTATATAGGTGGTTTACCTGCGCATATTAGAAACATTGTTTTCATGTTTGGACCCACTAACCTTGATGAGGTTTATGTTCAAGCTACATATATTGAAGCAAGGAAAGCAGGTGTGTCAGGGTAATCGTCGTCTTCAAGGAAAGAGGACAAGAGGAAAAGGCATGGCAATGGAAAGAATGCAAATAAAGTGTCAAAGAAGGAAGTAAAGCCCTCTTGCAAGAATTGCAAGAAAGAGGGACATGATGAGGACAGAGGTTAGCAATTGCATCCTGAGAAGAGGCCAAAGTGGTTCAAAGAAAATAAGGGAACGCAAACAATGGCAACGACATCAAAACCCACAGACTTGGGATCGGATTCAGGTGATGAGTCAAAGATTTCATTGGTTGGTATGACATGTAAGAATGGTGAAGAGATTGATTGTAGAAGGAACTTTTTTCATATAAGGGTAATTATGTGAAACACTAAGATAGACACATTAATCGACAGTGGATCTCAATCTAATCTAATGTCAGAAGAATTGGTTAAGCAATTGGGGTTAAAAACACAAACTCATCATAAGCCTTACACACTTAAATGGATAAGCAATCATCATCAAATGCACATTACAAAACAGTGCACAATCAAATTTGCAATTTCATCTAAGTATGTGGACGAAGTAACTTGTGATGTTGTGTCGTTAAGAGAATGTGGAATGATCTTAGGTAGTCCATCCTTATTTGATCGTAAGGCAATCTTCTACAGGACAAAGAATCAGTATCAATTCACTAAAGCAGGTCATGATTATGTGGTTCGTGCTCATCGTGTTAAAGAAAATAAAACACTTCAAACAATGGAACAATTAACAAATGCAATACAAGCATGCAACAAACCAATAATTGTTTCAAATGAAGTAATTGA
>ML842966.1:96936-117050 GCA_009831015.1 Picea engelmannii
CTCCAACCAAGGGCAGTCTTGAGTCTTCCCACTTCTTGACTTCGTCCATGTACCTCTGCCACTTCCTCACCTCAGTAGATTCCATGAAGCCCTTTGCTTCTGGGAGTCGCGTCGCCCTTTTGTCGACATCAGCACAATTTTTCGGAAGGGAGACAGTATCTTGATTCTCATTTTCCATTCAATGAGAAATCTCGGATGGAACAGGGGGAAACACCATTGCTCCCTACTGTCGTTGGCCCCCATAACATTCGACGCCAACACTTTCTTGTGTTATGGTGGGTCTTACTTTGCGACTATTGCAGTTATTTATCATTTTACGAAGACCTCTGAACTTGGTAGGGCTATCAATGCCCACGTCATTGCTGCTGCTTATTACCGCGATCATTGCCTATTGTTCAGAGTATGTTCCTTTGCAAAATTGTCTTCTACCTTTATCATCACCACCCCCGAGGGCACTGCAGTTGTCTACACCAACACTTCAGTCATCTTTTTTCAGAGATACATAACACGAGCATGGGGCATGCCTGCCTCGTTTGTACATAGTTTTCTCTTTTTTTGCACAACTCTCAGAAGGTCGGGTCCTACCGGTTCCTTTTTTTTTCTCCAACGGATCGCTCTGAATGATCCCACTATTTCTCTCCCTTACAAAAACATTCTCAGTAGAAGAAACATTGATGGATTTCGGCTATACGTATGCTCCTAACCTCATCCATCAGGGGGCATCTGTTATCACTGAAATTTCGTCCGCACATGGCGACAAGAAATCAGCATCATCAAACAATAATGAAGTCATTCATGGCACTGAATTAATTTCACAGCATTCCAAAAAGGTAAAAAACTATACAAAGTAGTAAAAATTGAAGAGTGCTTTACAACAGTTGGGTGCGCACGCACATGCACAGAACAGGAATGTACCATGCGTGGATACGCGCACGATGCGCGGCTGTTGGCGCAAAAACCCGTGCACCTGGTAAACGGTGCATTTATTGAATTGGTTGGCCTCCCAACCACTTATGGATCAGCTCCCAAGCCGATTTGACCCTCAAATCTGAGCTGAATCCGCATGGTAGGATAGTCAAAGACCTAATAAAGCCCTAAAGAGCCTCTTTTAACACTACAAAGGAGTTACATAATCAGCCAATGCAATGCTATAAAAAACCATAAAGAAACCTCATTTTCTCAAGGAATTTCATGTAATGTTATGCTGCCTATATTGTTTTAAGGACTCAATCCTTGACAAGACCACATTGGCACCATTTCATTGAGCAATCCACCTCTCCATTGAGTGGGTTTGCAAAGGAGTTCTTTCATCACCATTTTTATTTTTCTTGTTGTAAGGAGAGCAAGTTGTGAGGGTCCAAGAGCCTTCCTTTGGAGGAAGAAGGGACTCATAGTCCCCTTTCTTCATTGTTCTTTGATTTCATCAATAGATCAGCCTAAAAACATTGGTGATATTGGTCTTTTTGTGTTTGTTAACTCTATATCCATATGCTTATAATTTTAGTTTGTTTTTGTTTAATTCTTGCTTATAGTTTTGTTTTTCTTTCTCTAACTCTTTCCTCTACAGCTGTCATGCTCAGCAAGACCCAACTGGGCATGTAAGCACCTCTTATTTGCTCACCAAGGTGACGAAAAGGGTGCAAACAATAATAGGTATCAAATACTCCAAGGGAACTACTGCTTCATGTCCATACACCAATCTGAAGGGTGTTTTCCCTGTTAGCTTCTTAGATGTAGTTCTATAATCCCATAACATTGTTGGTATCTTCAAGTCTAAATCATCCCTATTCACATTACAAATCTTGGTCAAGGAATTCTCCAATATCTTGTTAAATGCTTCCACTATTCCATTAGCCTGAAGATGATATGGATTTCTCTTTTGATGATATATCTCGAATTCTTAAAGAATTTCATGGATTGTATTGTCGATAAAATGATTCCCTGGATCACTCATCAGGATTCTAGGGCATCTGAATCTTGTAAATACCTTCTCAAACAAGAAGTGTGTTGCACTGATCCGAAATCGAATCTAGAAGCCTGACAGGGCTTGAAAAATGCTCAAAAATGAAAGTGCTCGGAATGTGACGAAACCTGTTCCATTGCGTCTATCTCGTCTTCCTGATTCCGGTGGTATATTTACTTTGTCAAACGGGCTCCGTATGGAGAAGATATCGCATTCTGTCCGAAAAGTCAAACAGGCAAAAACATTGTTGACTGTGCAGTCTGTACGGACGCTGACGTGGCATGTCCATACACTGACATGGAAGGTCTGTACAGAAGACACATGGCAGGTCCATATAGGTGACGTGGCATCCTTGGGTAGTGACATGTGGTAGGAAGATTTGGACATTTGGGCATACGGATGGACCTATCCGGAGGTGACACATGTCACCATTGGAAGGGTGACACGTGGCACGGATGACATGGTAGGTGACAGAGTCGTACGGCAGTGCTGACATGGCCGAGGTGATGTGGCATGATGTGGCAGTCATCTATTGGCAGGTTCTGAACGAATCATTTGTTGACACGTGGTGTTTATTGGGAAAGTGATTGGGTGCCACGTGGCCCAATCACGAGCTGCCATGTGGCACCCAGGTATTGGTTGAATTGGTTATGTTCAAAAATTTGTTTAGTCCACCAGATTCAAACCATGTACCTCCTCCACCGACCAAGAGCTTTAACAAAGTACCCGTGACCACTGCGCCATGTATTAGTGCTTGTTAATCAAATGGCATAATTGTTATTTGAGTTGGTTCAAATGTTTGACCGGCGGCAAAAAGGGTCGGGGCTTAGCCCCAGCCCTCAACTTACATATAACCACACCACGGGACCGGGAGCACGGGATTCGGTACCACCATTTGGCCATTCGTTGCAACCATTTAACCCACGGTTCCATGCCTATATGCCATATGACCGGGTGTTAGTGCACGAAAGGGCAGGGCCAATGCATAGCCCAAGGGCTAGCGCTTGGCCACATGGCCCTCCATACGACCAAGAAAGGGGGCGCGCGTGCGGGCTTGGGGGATTATGCCCATATTATAACTATATTATAGTTAAAAGTGGGTTTTTTAACTACTTTTTGAGTTTTAATTGTAATTAAGACTATTGTTAATGGTTTTTGGGAGTTATTAGGAGTTATTGGGTAGTTTTGGAACCTAACTTCTTGGAGGAAGTTGGAGATGAGAAACCAACTTCCCAGCTATATAAACCAGGCCTGTTTGAGGCCATAGGGGGCATTCAGAGTAGAATTATGTGGAGGAGAAGCCAAGTCAAAGCCAGTTTGAGGTAGAGAAGCTTTTGAGGAGGAGACGTTGTCGGATCATTTCTGGGAGCTCCGGACGTCCGTTTTGCGTGTCGTTTTCTTTGCATGGTTCTAGAGATATGGAAGAACATGACCAGATCATTGTTGTATCCATTTGGTATTACAGTGATGTACTTTTGAGCTTTTGAACAGAAATAAAGAAGCCTCCCCCACAGAGAAAAAGGCCCAGAGACATAGGCAAAGTTGTGCCGAACTCCGTTATCAATATGCGTGTTATGGTTTGCTGTCTATTACTCATTTCATATCTGCATATGTGTATATGACTGTCATAATTCCTTTTCTTTCCTCATTCTTTCACTAAGTTTTCTCGAATGGCTAATTAATGCATGAAAAATTAAAAACTCAACCATAAGTCATTAAAAGATCCTATGGATCAAGTGGTATCAGAGCTAGTTGACGTTTGGATTTGAGTTTTGCATGTTAACCAGGGAAAATCTACAGTGTGGTGAAGGCGAGCTTGTTGCAGAGAATCCATTAATTGGATTGAGAAAAAGAGCTTCTCATAGTGAGAAGATGGCATCGGAAGAAGGGATTTCTCAAGATGAGAAAGAGTTCCGGAAAACATTCCTTGCTATGTCGGAGATGGTGAAAGTCTTGTACGAAGATTACTTGGAACGGAAGCGACCATTTTTGGGTGATTCTTCAAAGGGAAAAAGTGAAGAGGAAGAGGACCATCCTCATATTCCTCCTTCACCTCCATCAACACCTCCTTCTTCTCCTTCTTCTTCAAGTTCAAGTTCTAAATATAGTGGAAAGAAAAATGTTTATAAGAATAAACATGAAATGCCATTGTTAAAACTTGATGTAAAATTTGAGTTGCCCATATATGATGGTGAAGTAAATGCAGAAAAAATTGATAATTGGATCAGGCAGATGGAGGTATACTGCAGTGTGCAACACATCAAGGATGAGGACACACAAATCAAGTTTGCATCTTTGAGACTTGTAGGTACATCTCTTATCTGGTGGCAAAGCAAGCTGCAAAAAGGAACACAAATTGTGGGTAATGTATTTCCATCATGGAAGGATTTCATTTCTGCACTTAGGAAACAATTATGTCCTTTGGGTTATAAAGAAAAAGCAATAATTGAATGGCAATCTTTAAAACTAAGAAAAAGACAAACAGTGCAAGAATACACCGATGGATTTAGAAAAATGGCATTAATGTTAGATATTCCTTTGCAAACACAAGAAACCCTTATGAAGTATATAGGTGGTTTACCTGTGCATATTAGAAACATTGTTTTCATGTTTGGACCCACTAACCTTGATGAGGTTTCTGTTCAAGCTACGTATATTGAAGCAAGGAAAGCAGGTGTGTCAGGGTAATCGTCATCTTCAAGGAAAGAGGACAAGAGGAAAAGGCATGGCAATGGAAAGAATGCAAATGAAGTGTCAAAGAAGGAAGTAAAGCCCTCTTGCAAGCATTGCAAGAAAGAGGAACATGATGAGGACAGAGGTTAGCAGTTGCATCCTGAGAAGAGGCCAAAGTGGTTCAAAGAAAAGAAGGGAACGCAAACAATGGCAACGGCATCAAAACCCACAGACTTGGGATCGGATTCAGGTGATGAGTCAAAGATTTCATTGGTTGGTATGACAGGTAAGAATGGTGAAGAGATTGATTGTAGAAGAAACTTGTTTCATATAAGGGTAATTATGCGACACGCTAAGATAGACACATTAATCGACAGTGGATCTCAATCTAATCTAATGTCAGAAGAATTGGTTAAGCAATTGGGGTTAAAAACGCAAACTCATCATAAGCCTTACACACTTAAATGGATAAGCAATCATCATCAAATGCACATTACAAAACAGTGCACAATCAAATTTGCAATTTCATCTAAGTATGTGGACGAAGTAACTTGTGATGTTGTGTCGTTAAGAGAATGTGGAATGATCTTAGGTAGTCCATCCTTATTTGATCGTAAGGCAATCTTCTACAGGACAAAGAATCAGTATCAATTCACTAAAGCAGGTCATGATTATGTGGTTCGTGCTCATCGTGTTAAAGAAAATAAAACACTTCAAACAATGGAACAATTAACAAATGCAATACAAGCATGCAACAAACCAATAATTGTTTCAAATGAAGTAATTGATCTTAAGCAAGAACAAAATATGGTTGTTGAATGGAAAATCAATCATAAGTTTCTTCAAGATAAGCTCATGTCGTGCAGATATCTAAAGTATATCAGTTCATTTGCAGTCGTCTTTTTGATGCTATAATTAGTAATGTTTTCTACAAGGATGATAGTGGCTTCAGTAAGATGTAACAGGGTTCAAATGGCTAACAATATACTGTCAGTTGTCATGATTGTGTTACAATTGATCTTGATGAGACATGTGCACAGGATAGAGTTCAGAGACAAAGAGAAAGCTAGGTGGCCTATCCTGAGCTTGTTGACTGGTCATTAACCTTTTGGGGACCAAAAGGTCTTATTGTGGGGAGGTGTGATCCGAAATCGGATCCAGAAGCCTGACAGGGCTTGAAAAATGCTCAAAAATGAAAGTGCTCGGAATGTGACGAAACCTATTCCATTGCGTCTGTCTCGTCTTCCTGATTCCGGTGGTATATTTACTTTGTCAAACGAGCTCCGTATGGAGAAGATATCACATTCTGTCTGAAAAGTCAAACAGGCAAAAAAAATGCTGACTGTGTAGTCCGTACAGTCCATACGGATACTGATGTGGCATGTCCGTACGCTGACGTGGTAGGTCTGTATAGAATACACGTGGCAGGTCCATACAGGTGATGTGGTAGCCTCGGGTAGTGACACGTGGCAGGCAGATTTGGATGTTTGGGCATACGGATGGACCTATCCGGAGGTGACACGTGTCAACACTAGAAGGGTGACACATGGCACGGATGACGTGGTAGGTGACAGAGCCGTACGACAGTGCTGACGTGGCCGAGGTGATGTGGCATGACGTGGCAGTCATCTATTGGTAGGTTCTGAGTGAATCATTTGTTGACACGTGGCGTTTATTAGGCAAGTGATTGGGTGCCACGTGGCCCAATCACGGGCTGCCACGTGGCACCCAGGTATTGGTTGAAATGGCTATGTTCAAAAATTTGCGTAGTCCACCAGATTCTTACCATGGACCTCCTCCACCGACCAAGAGCTTTAACAAAGTCCCCACGACCACTGTGCCATGTATTAGTGCTTGTTAATCAAATGGCGTAATTGTTATTTGTGTTGGTTCAAATGTTTGACCGGCAGCAAAAAGGGTCGGGGCTTAGCCCCAGCTCTCGACTTACATATAACCACACCACGGGACCGGGAGTGCGGGAGTCGGTACCACCGTTTGGTCGTTCGTTACAACCGTTCAACCTACGGTTCCATGCCTATATGCCATATGACAGGGTGTTAGTGCGCGAAAGGGCGGGGCCAGCGCATAGCCCAAGGTCTAGTGCTTGGCCACATGGCCCTCCATACGACCGAGAAAGGGGGAATGCATGCGGGCTTGGGGGATTATGCCCATATTATAACTATATTATAGTTAAAAGTGTGTTTTTTAACTACTTTTTGAGTTTTAATTGTAATTAAGACTATTGTTAATGGTTTTTGGGAGTTATTGGGTAGTTTTGGAACCTAACTTCTTGGAGGAAGTTGGAGATGAGCAACCAACTTCCCAGTTATATAACCCAGGCCTGTTTGAGGCCATAGGGGGCATTCAGAGAAGAATTATGCAGAGGAGAAGCCAAGTCAAAGCCATTTTGAGGCGGAGAAGATTTTGAGGAGGAGACGTTGTCGGATCATTTCTGGGAGCTCCGGATGTCTGTTTTGTGTGCCGTTTTTTTGCATGGTTCTAGAGATCTGGAAGAACATGACCAGATCAGTCGTGTAGCCATTTTTCATTGCAACGATGTACTTTTCAGATTTTGAATAGAAATAAAGAAGCCTCCCCCACAGATAAAAAGGCCCGGAGACGTAGGCAAAGTTGTGCCGAACTCCGTTATCAATCTGCATGTTATGGTTTGCTGTCTATTATTCATTTCAGATCTGCATATGTGTATATTACTGTCATAATTCCTTTTTATTCCTCATTCTTTCACTAAGTTTTATCGAATGGTTAATTAATGCATGCAAAATTAAAAACTCAACCATAAGTCATTAAAAGATCCTACGGATCATGCACTCTCTGCATTGCAATCTTTCACTGTTTCTAACTTATACCATCTGGTTAAGTATTCTATCATTGTAATTATATGTGTTGCTCCTTATCTTCTAGCTAGTGGATTAATTGGTCCTAAAAAATATACTACCCCGTTATCAAACACTTTCAAAGTTACTTAAGGTCTCAATGGCATCTCATCCCTCTTGGATGGCTTTCCAACCCTCTCACAGACATCACATTTTGACAATACTCCTTTGCATCCTTGTGAATTGTTGGCCACCATAATCCTATGTTCAATACCTTCTACACAATAGCATTTCCTACACAATATCCTCCATCTATGCCTTCATGTGCTTCTGCTAAAATGAGAGGACGTTCATGTTCCATCACACATCTCCTCAGAATGTTATCTTCTCCAAGTTTATATAAGTGTCCTACAATAAATTGATAGTATGCAACTCTAAATACCAATTTCTTCTTCTATGCAGTATTAAATTCCTTTGGGGCAAATCCTATACTCAAAAAATCAATAATGTCAGCAAAATATTCATCATCAATCTAAACTGAAAAGAGTTGAGCATCAGGAAATTTGTCTTCCAAATTGCTTGGTTCCTCTCCATTGGTTATCGTGGACAGATGATATGGTATTGCATTCAATTTTCCAGGTTTCACAACTACTTCAAAGTCAAATTCTTGAAACAACAATAGCCATATGCATATTCTTCCCCCCAACATTGTCTTATTGAATAAATATCTAAGAGAAGAGTGATATGTAAACATCTTAAAATGTTGTCCTAGCAAATAATTTCTGAACTTATGTAATGCATAAACCATAGCCAAACCTTCTCTTTCAGTAGTATTGTAGTTCTGATATGAATCTGACAACTTCCCTCTTGCAAATGATATAGGGTGATCTATATCACCTTCCCCTGGCTATGTCATTACTTCTCCAATAACTATTGATGATGCATCCACATGCACATGAAATTATTTTTACCAATCTGGAAACACCAGAATTGGCGCAGACACCATTTTCTCCTTCAAAATGTTCAAACTTTGTTGGCACTCGTCATTCCACTGAAATTTGATATCCTTCTTCAACAACTTCTCCATTGGCACAATGATATTTTCATAACCTATTATAAACTTCCTATAGTAACCTAAATAACCAAGTGTATAGTTTAACTGGCGCGCTGACTTAGGTGGTGGTAAATTAACTATGACAACAATTTTCGTAGGATCAATCAGCAGACTCTGTTTACACATCACATGTCCTATAAAAATCCCAAATGGTGCACTGATTATATGTTTCTTAATGTTCAATGAGATATGACACTATATACACCTATCTAACATCAGTATCAACACTTCAACCTGATCTTTCAACAAACTAAACATTGTCCAATCATCCAAGTAAACCTCCAAAAATTTATGAATAAATTCCTTAAATGATACTATTACTACTCTTGAAGAAATTGCATTTTCATTATTCAAACCAAAAGGAATTAATGTGTACTTATATGAACCCCATTTTGTAGAAAATGTAGTTTTGTGTCAATCCTCTGGTGCTATCATGATTTGGTGATACCCTGAAAACCCATTAGTAAATGAATATGCTTCTTGACCTCCTACATTCTACAATACTTCATTTGTGAATGGAGTAGAGAAAGGATCATGTAAACATGCATCATTTAGATTCCTCAAGTCAACACAAATACTTATTCCCCATTGCTTCTTCTCCTGCACTACCATAGGGCTAATCCATTATGATTCTTCAACAGGTTCTACTATACAACATCTAACATCTTGTCAATCTATGCCTTCACTTTCTTTTTGTACACTAGATTCAATTTGTAAGGTCTTTGTCTTATTGGTCTAGAATCTGGTCCTAAAGGAGTCTTCATCTCTCCAAGTTCTCCTTCTACCCATTTCATATCTAAAAATGTTGTTGGAAATAAGTCAATATACTCACGCAGTAACTCTGTTATGATTTCCACTATCTGGTTGTCCCAATAATCACCAATATTTGTAATCTTTGGCTTTTCTTTTATTCCAATGTTAACTTTATTGATCTTTAGTGGTGCAACATATTCTTCTAACTCTAATTGTGGTCCCTCTACTTCTCTTTTCCCTTCTACTTCTATGATATGACTATCACATGGGTTTTCTTCTACCATTGGATCATCTTTTGTGACATGATAATAGTGTAACAATTGTTTGAAACTATGTCTATTCTAATTCTGATATACTATGACAATTTCAAACTCAGGTTCTTCAAATATCCTATCTCTTACTACCTTCAATGTTGTATCCACCATTTGATTCTCATGATCAAATGAAAATGTAATAATAAAGTTATGTTGCATTTCCTCCCAATTGGTAGTTCCCCTGCATTGTTTTAGTTTCATATACCAGTTCCTCAAGATGCCTTCCAATGTATGAATGAAATGGTGAGGCTATTACTCTAGTGGTACCAACCTCCATTGAATCATGCACCTGTCTACATGTTCTTTGGGTTGTCCAATCCCATCATACTTTTCCAAGCATTTATTTTGCTGCTCTGCACCAAATCTAATGCATAATATCCTCTTACATTGAAACTAGTTATTGATATTCTCCTTATGAGTTCCCCACCATCGTGTAGGTGTTTCTTTCAATGCAATATCTAAGACTGATCATATCTGATTTTCCAAAAATTCTACCTCAAAACTTCTTAAAATTTTCTCCAAATTATTCTGACCATAGAAAGCAGGAGGTTCTCTTACTTCTGAGTCAATCCATCTCAGTGCATGCATGATTTTGGCACATATTCCGATAGATATCTCATGTAATTTTTGCTTCTAGTTTTCTAGTCCTGTGTTAGAGTCTAATGCACATGAACTAATTCTTCTCCAGCTCAACATTCCATCTGTAATGGGGTTAATATAATCTTATTCTTACATGGTAGTTCTATACAACTAGTTTATATCTTCCGTAATGAAATTTTTTGTCGCAGGTTCAATGTATATTCCTTCTTTTGAAGGATCCAAAGTTACTATAACTCTGTACTCTCTTGATTCAAATATCATCTTCCTAGTATTCAAATTCATAATAGCCTTATTATGAAAATCCCAATCTAGTCCCAACAATGTTGGATAAGATTGAGTGTTCTCTACTATATCAATCACTTCAAAGTCTTCCATGGTGCGCACACCATCTAGATATTTGGGTATGCCCTTCAATCTACCAATTGGCACTACTCTATGTTGATTTTCTAGCTTCAATTGAATAGGTGAATATCCTAGTAAGGGTTCTCCCATGGCTTCCCATGTCTTCTTAGGTAGAACATTAACTTCAGATTCCAAGTCTAATATGATATCCCCCATATTAAAATCTTTAATATTTGCATTCTACCTAAAATACCTACTTGTCTTTATCTTCTTATAGACCTGATTGACTCTCTTCTGTTCTAATTTCATCTCCTCTCCAAAATTTCAATTTTATAACAAACTTTTCAACCCTTGCAGAGAGGTTTTATCATTCAACAAATTCAAACATGACCCCAAAAAGTTTCTAAGATTACTTAATTGTTCTGAAGTATGATCTCAACTAGTCCGATAAAATAGGTGAGGAATTTCATAGACTGGTACATCATCTAGTGGTTTTTTTCCTGAAGTGGATGCAATATTTTCCTTCAAAATCTCCTATCTATTCTATTTGAAGGTCTCCTTTTCCTTGTGCAAATCCAAATTATGTTCTGGTGTTGCATTATTTATGACCCACTAGTGTAGATATTGGTTTGATCCAGGTGGATATCGGTGGCCACCCATCTATTCCAACTGCCTCATTTTGACAGTTTCAGTTTGGCAGTTTTGTTTCTAGTTTTTTTAGTTCCAAACTTCTGGGGCCATTTTGAGACCCTAAACAACGTTTTTAGAGATCTCCACAATTAGATTTTGAACAGAGTTAGGTTCTAATGGAAAAATTTGTACTCCTTGGATATACCTTTCCAATGAGATATCGTTCACCCCAAACGAAGATCGTATTCCAAAGTTACGCCCTCGAGAAGTTGATACGCCAAACTACCCAAAATGGGGTCCACAAAATTGTTGTATTTTCATATTTCGAGGCCTTTAGAGCCTCATTGTAAACCATATTCTTGTGAATGCTAGTAGAAACCACATCTCTTCTCAGATATTAGTTTCCACCATTCTAGTGAGTCTTTCACTCTATATTTTTACAGCCTCTATACATTTCTTTCATTAATAGAAATCGTGTATTACTGTATTTCTCTGTTTTTGGAAATATTTATGTGTATTTTTTATCCAGGTGGATATCGATGGCCACCCACCTATTCCACTGGATCAGAAAACAATTGTCCACCTTGGTAGTTTTTTGAAAAAATTTTAGGTTCCAAACTTCTGGGGATGTTTTGAGGCCCTAAACGACGTTTTTTTGGGATTTGGGGCCTAGCTGACTGCCACAAGCACTATCCTGGTCGAGTTGAAAAATTTTCTTCTTGGTTAGACCTTTCCCATGGGATATCGTGTGCCTAAAATGAAGATCGTATACAAAAGTTATGACCCCAAGAAGTTGATGTACTGACTTACCCAAACGGGGCCCACATGACTTTTGGCGCTTCATCTCCTAGGTTTAGGTTTTTGGATGTCTAGAGTTTTTGACATTCCTTTTTATTGTAAAAGGCCTTCATAGGCTCATTGTAACCATATTCTTGTGAATGATCACATTCATCACATCTCTTCTCGGAGATAAGCCACCCCCATTCCAATTCCAACAAGCTTGTTTTCCACTGCATTTTACAGTTTTAGCTTATTTCCTTATTGAATAGAAAACCAGTTTTATTGTATCTCTGTTATTTTTTGTTAAGAATATTTTAATAATTTGTATTCATTTTGTTCTTCTCATAAAATCCAAATCAGTGGCATCAGAGCGGTCTACTCCTTGTCGTCTTAATGCATGTCCCCAACGAGGTCATGGTACAAAGAATTGGGTCTCAAGCTTGTTTCTCTTGAGGACAAAATCTCTTGCACACCCAAGTGACCTCTCATGGCAGGAGAAAAGAAAGATGACAGGACATGAGATCCTTTCGAAATGTTGCTTGAGGAATCCCTCACGCGACAGAGGAACGGGATGATGGATAGTTTTGCACAAATCCTTCGGCGACTACCAACAGGCGATGCAACTTCCTCAAGTGAAGGTGTCGCCCCTTTAAAGGTACAAATCAACTTAGATATTCCTATATTTGAAGGTTAGATAGATGCAGATGTTGTAGACAAGTGGTTGCATCTACTACAAGGGTATTTTTCTATCCATAACTTTTCGAATAGAGAAAATATTACTTTTGCACTCCTCAAAGTCATTCCCCATGTCAAAGATTGGTGGTAAACTTTCCGTGAGAAAAAGGAAATAGAGGAACCCTCATTATTTATAGTCACAACCACCTGGGAATACTTTAGGGATGCTATTAAGGAGAAATGCTACCTTGTCAGAAGTTATGATGACTTGTATACCAAATGGAACACACTGCGATAAGAAAGAGACCAAGCAATGCCATAATTCACAAATATCTTCCATACCTTGCGCACCAAGATGGGTATCAAAGATTCAGAGCGACATTTGGCGCTCAAGTATCATGGTTCTCTACATAGATACATCTAGACTGAAATGGAATTTATAGACATCTCTTCATTGGGCGCGGCCTGTCGATATTTCGTCAAAATCAAACAAAAGCTCAAACAAAAGACACGACAATTTGGGCCTGGGAACCCCTCACACCAAAATCTAGGAAAGGGCATCCCCAACCCATAGAAAAAAGGATAGAGAAAATATGGACAGTATCAGGACAACCAATCCAAGCCACAAGAAAAGAAGGACATCAGAAAGATAAAGAAAGATATCTAGAAGTGGTGTGACTTCTATAAGAGCCCCTGGCATAACACTACTGATTTCTGCTCAAAGAAGTTGTTGGTGGTTGAAGTGAAGGCCTCTGAATCAAATGTGGGTTTAGACTCTATGTCAAAACCAGAAAGGGGAAGATGGATCATTAACACGGAACCTAGTGCCATCGTTTCTACCACCAAGCTCCAACCCGGTGAACCAGACGAGCCAGAGGAAGGAGAGCGCCTCTTCCCTTCACAAATGTGGGTAAAAGACACCCCAATGCACTTCATCATTGATAGTGGTAGATAGAAGAAACTCATATCAGCAGAGGTTGTCAAGAAGTTGGACCTCCTGACAATGCCACACCCACAACCCTACACTATTGGATGGCTCCACCAAGGAAGCTATCTTCACATCAGCCAACAGTGTATATTGTCATATGGAATCAAGCCCTTCAAAGACAAGGTATTGTGTGATGTTGCTTCTCTCAAAGTTTGTAATGTTCTTTTGGGCCAACTTTATTTATGGAAACATCATGTTGTATATGAGTCTAGGAATCGTAGTGTTATTATTACTTTGAATAGGAAATTGTACAGGATACCCAAGCCAGTTCCTCCTATTGCTATTTCCTTGATTTATACCAAGAAATACAGGAAGGTCATCTCTCAGACCGAGAAATTTGTCTTCTTCATGATTCGCTCTCAGAGTGAGCGAAAGATCGCAACCACATCCAGGGCCTCTGCACTCAATATATCCACACAACAGAAGCCATTGGATAAGGTCATGGAAGAATACTAAGATATCTTCTCCTCTCCTACTAGGGAATCTCTGCACTTCCATGTTAAGCATCCCATCAATCTGACCCTCGGTGCACTGCTACCCAATGGGCCAGTCTACCACCGCTCTCTGTTAAAAAATGAGGAGATCAAGAGGCAGATCCAAGAAATTCTCCATAAGGGGCACATCCATCCCAACTCATCACCTTGTGGGCACCCAATCGTGTTAGTATAAAAGAAAGATAGGACTTGGCAACTCTACATTGATTAATGAGCCCTGAATAAAATCACAGTCTGAAACCTGTTCTCGATTCCCTGAATTGAGGACCTCCTTGATCATCTCATGGGGGCCAAATACTTCAGTAAGATTGATCTAAAGTTTGGCTACCACCAGGTCACAATAGAATAGACAGATGTATGGAAGACTGCCTTCAAGTCAAAAGAAGGTCTTTTTGAATGGCTGGTCATTCCCTTTGGTTTGAAAAATGATCCATCAGCTTTTATGAGGATGATGGACGATATCCTACGACCTTGAAGTGGTGTATCTGGATGAAATCCTCATCTACAACAAGACTTGGGAGGAACACTTGCAGCATATTCAGCAGGTTGTGCACACCTTGCGACAACACAAACTATATGCAAACTTGGAAAAATGCTCCTTCGGCATGGACAGGGTCCATTACTTAGGATACATCATTGATCAACATGGTTTGCATATGGATCCAACCAAGATCTAGGTCATCTATGACTGGCCAGCCCCAGCCAAACTCACTGAACTCCGTATCTTATTGGGCCTCGCCAATTTCTATCGCAGGTTCATGTTTGGATTCTCTCATATTGCATGGGCCCTCATCCAAGTAACTAGGGGTGGCGGCAAAGAAAAATTTGTGTGGGGAATGTCCCAAAAACAAGCCTTCGATGACTTGAAAAATCATTTGTGATCATCCGCAGTACTTTCATTACCGGACCTGCAACATCCCTTTGAGATCGAGACAGATGCTTCAGACTATGTTGTGGGTGTCGTTCTCACTCGACACGACCACCCCGTGGCATATCATAGTGAAACACTATCAAATGTTGTCCATAAGTACCCTAGTTACAACAAAGAAATGTACTCCATTGTGCAAGAATGCCTCCAGTGGAGACATTACATTCCTGGGAAGGAGACAATCATCCACACCAATCACAAGACACTACAGTTCATACAGACCCAAGGAAAATTGCAGAATGAATGCCATCAGAAGTGGTCAACATACTTAGAGGAGTTGCAGTTCAACATCAAGTATAAAATAGGAAGTACCAATTGAGTTGCTTACTGCCTCAACCGACCTCCAGTCGCAACACTCACCACAGTGCTAGACTCTTGCCATCACGAGACCTCCAAATGGCCCCACCTCTACGAGATAGACCCTGACTTCTCCATCACCTACCAAATGTTAGGCGCCAACTCAGTGGTCGCTAATTTCCATCTTTAGGATGGGTTTTTGTGTCGTCTAGGCCATCTATGTGTTCCATCAAGAAAGCACACGAAGCTGATTTGGGCAGATCACTACAATCGGTTAGCAGAACACTTTGGCATTGAAAAGACAGTGGAAGTGTTGCAGAAACATTTATATTGGCTGAAACTTCGACAAGATGTCGTCAAGTATATCAGGTCCTACACTACCTTTTCTATTTCCAAACCGACCACTAAGAAATAGGGCTTGTAAACCCCTCTGCCTACTCCTAACAAGCCATGGGAATCCATCTCAATGGACTACATGTCAGGCCTCCCATCTACCAAGAGGGGAAATGACTGTGTTTTTGTGGTTGTTGATCGCTTTTCCAAGATGTTGATTCTAGCCGCCTGCAAAAAGAACATCATAGCATAAGCCACTGCCAAGCTCTTCTTTGAATGAGTATGGGTACATTTTGGGATCCCACAAACCATTATCTCAAACCATGATAGTTGGTTCCTCATCTCATTCTGGTCAAGCCTCTATTCACTGCTGGATACAAAGCTCACTAAATCCACTGGCTTCCACCCCTAGAAAGATGGCCAAAATGAGGTCGCCAATCGGATGGTCTTACATATCTTGCACATGTACAATTAAAAACATCCCCACACATGGGATGAGAGTCTTCCCTATTTCCAACATAGCTACAACCGAGCCCTTCATAGCTCAACTGGACACAACCCCTTTCAGGTGGGGTTGGGATTCCAACCATTGGGCCCCATGGATGTTTCACTACCCCCGACAACCACCTCAGTCGACTCGTCCCTTGCTCCACCAGAAGCTGACAAATCCACCCAGTTCATTGAGTGGATCCAACACATCCGCCAATAGGTTCAAGATATTCTATAGAAGTCTAATGCCAAGTACAAACAGCTCCATGATCAACATCGGGTGCCACATAAGTTTCAGGTTGGCGAAAATGTTTGGTTGCATTTGCAGAAAGAACACCTTACAGGGCCCCGTCGAAAGCTTCACCCACTTCATTATGGGTCGTACACCATCACCAAGGCTGTGGGTGAAAATTATTTTGAGCTCAACATTCCCCCCTTCCTTGGTCTACATCCAGTCTTCAACGTGGCTCTCCTTCGACCATATTTCCCACCATTATTTGACACCTCAGATATAACAGAGCAGTTGAAACCAAAAGAGATCAACCTTGAATGCATGCAATAGGAATCTAGTGATCATATTGTGGACACACAGATCAAGGGAAGTCGACAACAAAGGATCTAACTTTATCGAGTCGTCACAGTAGGGCAGCTCCTGCACCAAGGCAAGTGGCTCACCCGAGGCCAAATTCAACAGAAATTTCCTTATCTGATGGGGGAACTCAATGAAATAGATACCATTTCTTCCTAAGGAAGGAGGATTGATCTAGGTGTATATTGGTGGCCACCCATCTATTCCACTGGATCAAAAAACAGTTTTCCACCTTGGTAGTTTTTCGATAGTTTTTCAAGTTCCAAACATTTGGGGTCGTTTTGAGGACCTAAATGGCATTTTTTGGGGATTTGGGGCCCATGTGATCGCTACGGTCACTAACTTGGGCCAGTCAAAAAAATTTCTTCTCAGTTAGACCTTTCTAATGGGTTATCATGCACCTAAAACGAAGATCGTATGCAAAAGTTACAACCCCGAGAATTTGATGTACTAACTTCCCCAAATTGAGCCCACATGACTTTTGGCGCTTCATCTCCTAGTGTTATCTTTTTGGATGTCTAGGATTTTTTCATTCCTATTTATTGTAAAATGCCTTTAGAGCCTCATTATAACCATCTTCTTATGAATGAGCGCAACTATCATATCTCTTCTCAGAGATAAGCCGCCACCATTCCAACAAGCTTGTTTTTCGCTACATTTTACAGTTTCAGCTTATTTCCTTATTGAATAGAAAACCAGTTTTGTTGTATCTCTGTTATTTTTTGTTAATAATATGTATTCATTTCGTTCTTCTCATAAAATCCGGATCAATTTCATTGTAATATCTCTTCTTTCATTTTGTTCTAAAAAATATTCTAGATCAATGGTATCAAAACAAGATGTTATTGATCATTTTTCAGTGCATGTCCCCGACGAGGTCTGAGTATAGCAATTTGGGTCTCAAGCTTGTGTATCTTGAATAAACTTTCTCTCGCATGACCAAGAAACCCTCCATGGTGAAAGAAAAGAAAAATGACACAATAAACGATTCTATTAATCTTTTGCTTGATCAAACTCTCATGCGACGGAGGGACGAAATGATGGAGAATTTTGCCCACATCCTTCAACGTCGTCTGATAACAATAGGCACGTCTTCATCAAGTGATCACTTTGGAGGCACCTCTCCTTTCAAGGTACAAGTTAATTTTGATATTCCCATATTTGAAGGACAGATTAGATGTAGATTCCCTAGAAAAATGGTTAAATATGCTAGAATATTATTTATCTGTTCATAATTTCTATGACAGGGAAAAGATCACCTTGACACTCCTTAAGGCTCTCCCCCATGTAAAACATTGGTGGGAAACTTACTGGGAGAAAAGTTACATAGAGGAGTCTGGAATATATGGGGCTGAGCCCAGTTGATATTTTTTTGTGGATGCAATAAAGGAACAATATTACCCTGCTGGCAACTATGAGGACTAGTACATGAGATGGAAGACACTGCAGAAAGAGAGGGGAGAAGCAATTCTGGAGTTCACCAATACCTTCCATACCTTGCACACCAAGATGTTTATCCAAGACTCCGAATGAAATTTTGTCCTGAAATACCGTGGGGATTTACACAAATACATCCAAACTAAAATGGATTTTTTGAACATCTCATTACTCGGTGATGCTTATCGATATGTTGTTAAAATTGAGTAGAAATTTAAGCACTAGAACAAATGGGAGTTTAGGTCTGCAAATTTGCAACAACAAATGTATGATAAAGACAGCCCTAAAAAATAGTCTCTCGAAAACCATTCCAAGCCACATGAAAAGAATGGTCATGGAAAGATGAAGGACACCATAAAATGGTACGATTTCCACAAAATCCCATGGCACAACACTGATGAATGTCGCTCAAAACAATCATTGGTATCTAAGATCAAAGACAAGGATCCAAACCCTGATTCAGAATCTGATTCAAAAAATAATGATAGAATATAGATCATAGACGTAGACCCCATTTCCATTGTCGTGACCACAACAATTCAACTAGAAGAACCAATAGATTCTGAAAAGGGGGTGCTCCATTTTCATTCACATATGTGGGTGAAGGGGACCCTGCTGCATTTAATTCTTGATAGTGGAAGCCAGAAGAACCTCATATTAACAGAGGTCATCAAACAGTTGGGATTGTCGACAACACGACACCCACAACCATACAACATCGAGTGGCTTATCTAGGGATGAGATCTTCGTGTCATCCAGCAGTGTCGATTGTCATGTGACATCTAGCCCTTAAGGGATGAGGTATTATGTGATGTTGCCCCATTGGATGTCTGTGATGTTATCTTGGGTCAGCCATATATGTGGAAGCACCATGCTATCTACGAGTCTCAACCCCGCAGTGTCATTATTACTTTGGGGGTTCATCTCTACAGGATACTAGAGGTAGTTGTCAAAAGATTGGTTGTTTTCATTGATGTCAACCCTAGTAATTGACTTTTGGACCCCACAGTTGGTCAAAGTAGATAGAAATGAAGGAAATTAAACATGTAGATACAAAACCCATGGATGGAAAGTATAAGTCATGTTGCTTTTGGTGGTATGTGGCATGTCACGTGGATCCTCACGATTGGGGATCAATGAATTTTTGAAGATGATAATGTGAATTGAAGTAGAAACTACATGTTTTCCCTAATGTTAAACCAAAGTGACATAAAGGGTATAAATACATATCATTATACATTCATTTTTTAACACACACAAGTTTATTAATGAAAAAGGAGATATAAGTTGAATATATGAGAAAATCTGAAGTAAAGAAGGCCAAATTTCAAGGGAGGATGAAGTCTTTTGGTGATCTGTTCTAAGGTATGTTATTTACAGGTCATCTTACCATTTTCGCTATAAATTTGTTTCTAGAACGCTTCAGATGGTGAAATTTGGAGGCTATTGAGAAGACATATCTAGGTACTTGTGGTAAAAATTTCAGATCTTTATTCGATATCATTTTGGAGATACACTCTGTGGAAGCTAGGGTTTTTTACTAGTTGTTACCCATGATTTTGGTCGTCATGATGATGTATTGATGATGGTGTACTCAAGCTCTTCATAAGAACTTTCTCCTGAGAAAATTTACTTTCATCTCTTCACAGAAACCTCATTTTTGAAGAAGGTTCATAGGCTGCTAATACATTTGGCTGCGAGAATGACCCATTCTCGTAGGCTTCCTTAAGCCAGGGTGCGAACTTCTTGCACTGTGTTGAATAGCTAGGGTGTGAACTCTTCCTAAAGCAAGGAAAAAGATAAATTCTTGAAGCTTCTATAAGGGAATCTTCTAGAAGAATGGGTTGGCATTCGAATGGTTATCCTAGTACTGGATTCCCT
>ML842967.1:0-34478 GCA_009831015.1 Picea engelmannii
AATCTTTGGCTATGGGATAAGAAAAATATCCTCTTTAAGACTCTTGTCACTCATGTTATATGATATGGATGTGAAGTTTGGGGATGTAGTATCTCTCCAGAATCCTGGTGAAATATAGAGCAGATCCAAAATAATTTTATCACATATAATCTCAAAATTAAAGGATATACACCATATCGTATCCTCCTCATAGAAGTGAGCCTTTCTCCCATTGAGAGCATAACTATGATTAGGTACTTAATGTACAAGAACAAGATAAACAACATGGATGACACAAGTCTCCCCAAAATCGCTTCAGACTCTAGCCAAAATCACCAACCACTCAAGAGGGGATGGCATAATGATGCCAAGTCTTGGCTAAACCATTGGGGAATAAAGCAAGAAGTTATTATGTAGAATACTGACGACATTAAAAATATCATTAAAGCTAAATTGAAGGAGAATATTTGGTGCGATAAAGAATTAGAGGATACAATAAAATTAAGATATTATAAGGAGGTGGTTAACCCTAATCTTGAATATCAAAAACATTTCTTTGTTTTGACTAGCGTAAGAAAGAGAATCAATATTGCTAAAATAAGAACTAATTCTCATGAGTTGTATAGTGAAACTAGAAATTAGACAATTCCCAAAACACCATGGCATGAAATAATCTATCACCTTTGTGACACTCAAAGGGTTGAAGATGAAAAGCACTTTCTCCTAGAGTGCCCTGCATATACCCAAATTAGATCTCAATTTCAAAATATTTGTCACAATACCGACATTCCTAACCTTCAGAGTCATCAAAATTACAATGATCTTGAAGCACTTATCCTAATGTTTTTCAAGCATCGAAATAACATTCTAAAGAGGTCCAAGTAATCTCTTACCTTTCTTAAGCTCTAATAGACCAATCTTAATCTCAATGAACTTTAACCACCACCACCATCATCATAATAACAATGTAACATTACTAATATATTAAATTTAATTTAATTTAATTGTTATAGTCTTAAAAAAATTATTTACATTTGAAATAAAAGAAAAAACTTCTTAAATCTATGATTAATTATAAAATATAACAACAAAGTCATTATAAAATATAATAACAAAGTGAATCATAATTAATTAATAATTTAAAACTATATTTTTTATAATAAATATTACAATTATATTTTGTTTTAATTTATGCAAAGATTTATTGAAACAATTTTCAGTGATAAATAAATATGGATAATGAGTAATGAAAATAATTATTTTATGTTTTAGTGAATAAAATTGATATTAAAACTTGATGGAGAACATATATAAATGATTAAGTAATGAAAAGTGAAGTTCATACCTCTTTTTAAAAAATTTAATAAAAAAAAATATATCCATAAAAGAGCATTGTTTTTAAATCTTTGTTTCACGTGGGAAATAGGACTTTACGATGAATGGTCGAAGTAGAGTTGATAAAAGTCGATTTCAGGTTGAGTTGAATATATTTTCTCATATCTCGTGAAAGATTAACTTATAAACAAAAGGGTGGGAGTATGTAATGCATGCACATTAGCATTTCTCTTCAAGGTACACAATTGTCGTTTCTCGGGCTTTTTACGTATTTAATATATGTTTTTTTTTTTTTTTTTTAAGTTTTTTTAGATGTAGAGTAATTGATAATTTATTAGAATTATTTAGGTGAAGTATAAGTTTAAATTCAACTTATTATCACTATAATATTTAGATTAGTGTTAACAATATGTAAAGACCAAGATGTCTCGAAGTTGACTAGGGTGAAATTTCTATCCCAAAACATTTACTCTTCTAGTCTTTTCATAACTAACCAACCTATCCTCTTTATAAAAAGTAAATCTGAATGGAAAAGATAACATACTACCCAAACTATAAATTCATAACTTTTTAATTACAAAAATTATATATATATTAAGAATATTGAATATTTTTGGTCACTGAAGTACGTTGACATGAAAATCACGAGCCACGATACCATTTAGTTATATGTCAGTGAATTAGTATACTCCAATACTGTAGGACTATGTTAACATAAAGTGCATACCATTAGGACTATGTCAGTGGATCATAGGACTCCGCTAACATAAAGGGCATACCATTAGGACTATGTCAGTGGATCATAGGACTCTGCTGACATAAAGGGCATACCACTAGGACTATGTCAATACTTTAGGACTACGCTGACATAAAGGGCATGCAATTAGGATTAAAATATTCCATTTACCAAGGAGAGCAACTCAATATACTTTTGTCATTGGATTAGAAATCATAGCATATGTCAGTGGATTTTGTATTCCTTCCTAACTTAATATACCTCCATAAGTGGATTTTGTGTTGCATTTTCCTCAGAGAGCATAATATACCTCTGTCATTGGATTAGAAATCATAGGACTACGGTCACATAAAGTGCACGAGCCATGATACCCTTCACTGATATGTCAGTGGATTAGAAACCATGGAACACTCATTTTTTCTTTCAAAAGGTAGAATTTGTATTCAGTTGATTCGTGAGGGGAAGATGACGTCATCATAACATTTCCATATACATAAGAAGGGGTATAACATCATCCTAAAGAGATCCAACATAATATTCTTTAGAGGGAGTTAAAGGTCACGAGCCATAATCCCATTAGTGATATGTCAGTGGATCAGAGCCTTTGTTGTCAGAGCACTCATTTTACGTCGTTTTTATTAAAAGCTGGGGTTTATATTCAATTTACTCGTTGAGGAAAACATCACAAGGAGATGACCTATCCCTTATGGCAGTCTCTGTAATATCGATACTTCCTAAGGAGATGACGTATCCCTTACTAAATACGTCTTCAGGAGATGGCATATCCCTTATGACATTGCTTGTAACATCGAATCTTGGCCCATTGAATACACATAATAGAAAAGTTTCAGGAACTCCATTCTAGTCCTCCCAAGATTCTTAGTCTTTAATGATAGTCAATAAGGAATTGTCCAAGTTGACCCTAGTTATGTTTAGGAAGTGGAACCATGACTATTATTTAGAGAAAAATTAGGAAGTGGAACCATGACTATTATTAAGAGAAAAACTAGAAGGAATCAAGTAGTTAGGAGCTTTTGCCACCATAAAATCCAATGTAGGAGTTAAGGAACAACCTTGTAAAATGGACCTAAATAGTACCATGTTTGTAAATATTCATTAATTGATAGAGATATAGGTTAATTCAATGAAAAATAGGGTATTGACACTATTATGGAACACAGGTCCAAACCCTAAGGCTTTTAACATGGAAAACATGATGATGATGATGATGATTAACGTCCACTGAGACCAAATTGGTCTATCGAACTTTAAGAGGGTAAGGGAATACTTGCAATTCTTTAGAATTTTGTTTATGTGCTCGAAAAGTATTAAGAGAAGCTTTCCAAGATCACCAAAGTTTTGTTGATTTAAAAGGTTAGGAAGGTTGGTAGTGTGACAAATATTTTGAAATTGAGATATAATATGGGTATAGAGTGGACAATCTAAGAAAAAGTGTTTTTCATCTTCAACCTTCTTAGTGTCACAAATGTGACACACTCTTTCATCCCATGGAATTTTAGGAATTGACCAACACCCAATTTCACTCAGGGATACGTCATCTAGGATGTAATCAACCCTAACTTTGATCTTCAAGATTAGAGTTGATTACATCCTTATAATACCTTAATTTTTTTTTTCCTCCAACTCTTTATCACACCACATTTTCTCCTTAAATTTTGAATTGATGATAGTTTTAATATCCTTATTCTACAAAATGGTGTCTTCCATGATTCCCCAATAGTTTAGCCAAGACTGGGCATCTTTATGCCATCCTCACTTGAGTCGATGGTGGTTACGACTGGATTTTGAAGCAATTTTAGGAAGCCTCTTGTCTTCAATGATGTTTAACTTGTTCTTATACATTAGGTACCTAGTAATAGTCGTGCTCTCAATGGAGGAAAGGCTTGCCTCTAAGAGGAGGATGGGCTATGGCGTATTTCCTTTAATTTTGAGATTATAGATTATAAAATTCTTTTGTATTTTCTCTATCTTTATCCATGATTCACGAGAGATACAACATCCCCATACTTCACATCCATAAATAATAACATGCGTAACAAGAGTCTCAAAGAGGAGTTTCTTCTTATCTCATATTGTTAGGGTCCTAACCCGCACATAGGTAGAGCAATATATTCAGATGTAATAAAGGTCAATATTAATAAGGCCTTTCAATAAAATAGAATAAGGTGGATGTAAGAAGACCTAATAGAAGCTTCCACTTCTAGAAGGATATTCCTCTAGATGCTTCTCTTGATAGACATATTTAGTATAAATAAGGGTCGAGGGTATGAAAACCCTAGCTTGGAGATTATTGTAACAGAGTGCTGCTCAACTGGAGGTTGCCCCCTCGAAGAGGCCCGTGAACATTGCTTTCTGAATCAATGTGCTATTTATGTAGTTGTTCTTATATCATTTCTGTGTTATTGTGGAGATTATGCTGGTTATATTACTGTTATTCTGCCATTTCTAGCATTTTATTTATGTTATGCATACTTTTTATATTTGGTATATTACAAGTGGTATCAGAGCACTTTCCTTGGCAGAAATTGTGGGAATTTTTTTTCAGGGTAGAGACATATTCCGACATCTTTAAGCTGCAGATATCTGTCATTACGCACATAAACCCGTGGTTGAGGGATTCATACATGTAGGAAATACAAGTGGTTCTTAAGCGCACATCTGTTGGCCACCCTTATAATCCCTATTGGTACCCCTTCGAGTGGTAGTGCATCAGACAACACCTGTGTATAGATCGGCCTAGATTTCATGAAGCCCTCTTTAGATAAACCGATCGACCGCCTAACTGCTATAGTGCCACCGAGAACAACACTCGAGAAGATACTCTCTAGTACCTGGGTAGTCGGGTAGTACGACTAAGTGTATGGTCTATCCTCCTTAGTTAGTGCCCTGAGATATTGGGCCAAGTACTATTGTTGGACCCTGCACATATATCAGAGAGCTATAGCACAGGGAAAACCCTTGTCTGTAAAACCCTTGAATACCTAACCCTTGGGAGACAGAAACATAAACAAATTAAAACAGACAAGATATGTTGTCGTGCAACTATGTTTGGGTTTCCAAATCACTACACTTTTCTTTCTTGTTAAGCATTTGGGGATTTCATCGTTGTAGTATTCTTCAGACTGGAGTATAACTCCACAGGTGTAAAAAAAAATAAAAATAAAAAAAAGTCTGGAATTTTTTTCACCATTATTTGAGACCTATTCCATTGGATTCATCTCTTTGCCCTTATCACATTCATCCATATCATTTTTCGGCAAAAGTTTTGACCCTGCCCGCCCCTTTTCAGTTCACCCATCCTCATGGCCCATACCCATAGCCAAGACCTAGAAGCTTTCTTCAACACCTTGCAATCTGGTCTCCTCGAGACCCAAAAAGAAGTAAAACAAATTAGTGCCAATGTTGCCTCCATCGATACAACCATCAATACAACCATAAATACAACCATGCAGTCCTCAATGGAGGAAGTCAAACAAGAACTGACCACCCAACTTGAAACTGTCTTTGCATCACTCTGCACCAAACTGAAGATCCCTACAGATGACCCTTTCTCTGACGCACCTCCAAACACTGAAGGTGAACATTCCTCCCATTCCCATACCTTTCAACACCATCACTTTCAACGTGACCTACGCCTTCCATGAGTGGATGTGACCAAATTTGATGGCTCAGACCCCATTGGTTGGGTAACCCAAATGGAACATTATTTCTCTTTATAAGGCATTACATATGACTTGGCCAAACTCCGATATGGTGTTCTCCATCTAGATCAAGAATGTTGGCAATAGTGGCAATGGAGAAAAACTTCCCGTCAAGGGTGTATTGCTTGGACCAAATTTATGACTGAGCTTTATGAACGCTTTGACACTGACACCAACCATGTGGGCCATTTGACAAAGTTGAAACAATCAGGAACAATAGAAGACTTCATAGCTTCCTTTGAGCACCTGACTTTTCGAATAGAGGGAATGACTGATGCTTTCTTTCGAGAGTGTTTTATCAGTGGCCTCAAGGAGGCGATTTGGGCCCATGTCCTCATGGCTCGACCCTCGAGCTGGGTGGAGGCTACTAAAAGAGCTAAAGAAGCACAATAGGTTGTATCCTCTCAAAACCAAAAACCCTCCTTTATCCCTCTCCCTAAACCCGTAAATCCCACTACTCCCTCCGCCCAATTAAAGATCCAAAAATTGACCAGGGCTTAAATGGATGAACGCCAACTCAAAGGCCTTTGTTATAATTATGATGACAAATATTTCCCGGGCCACAAGTGTAAGGAACAAAAGATTTTTATGGCCATCTCTGAGGATATTTCAGAAGAGGATGTTGAAACTCCCCTTGTGTCTGAGTCACCTGAAATCACTGACATAACCCCTCCCTCAGACCCTCCCGAAGTGGAACCAGTCATTTCCCTCAATGCTCTCACTGGCTTCTCCGCTCCCCAAAACCTCAAGTTAATCGGTTACATCAAGCATCAGAAGGTCATCATTATGGTTGATAGTGGAAGCACCCATAATTTTATTCATCGCCGCATTGCCCAAGAAACTCATTGCTACATCCATGCCATCAACAATTTCCAAATCATGATTGCCAATGGTGGTTCAATGAAATGTGGAGGGCGCTGTGAAAATGTCCGTCTCCAAATCGGTGACTACCACCTAAAATCCCATATGTTTGCTATCGACATGGGTGGTTGTGACATTGTGTTTGGTGCAAACTAGCTAAGGACTTTGGGTCCCATTCTCATGGATTTTAAGGAATTAACCATGCAATTCGACCAGGAAGGCCACCAATATAAATTCCAAGGCATCACTGTTGGTTCACCTGAGGTCATTAGTTCCCATTACATGGAAAAGCTGCTCAAAAAAGGTCATTCTAGTGTAATTTCCCAACTCCATACCATACAAGCAACATAAACACCCTCGGTGCTGCAAGACCTCCAAGCCCTCCTTTCTAAACATCAAATGGTATTTTCCACTCCCTAAGGACTTCCTCCTTCCCGCAATGTTCATGATCATTCCATTCCCCTTGTACCCTAAATCCTTCCTCCCAATATCCGTCCATATCGCTACCCCTTTTCACAAAAAAATGAAATTGAGAATATGGTCCAGGAACTCCTTAATGCAGGCATTATTCGCCCTAGTATGATCCCTTACTCTTCTCCTGTAGTCATGGTCCTGAAGAAAGAAGGTTCTTGGAGAATGTGTCTTGACTTCTGTGCCCTCAACAAACTGACCATTAAAGACAAATTTCCCATTCCTGTCATTGATGACCTCCTGGATGAATTGAGTGGCACCCAATTCTTTACTAAACTTGATCTTTGCTTGGTCTATCACCAGATACGTATGAAAGAGGCAAACATTCCCAAGACGACCTTTCAAACTCATGAGGGCCACTATGAGTTTTTGGTCATGCCCTTTGTCTTGTGTAATGCCTCCTCCACCTTCCAAAGCCTCATGAATCATGTCTTCCGTCCCTTTCTCTGTCATTTTGTCTTAGTTTTCTTTGATGATATCTTCATCTATAACAAAACCTGGACAAACCATATTGCTCATGTGGATCGAGTTCTCCATCTACTCTCTCAGCACCAACTTTTCCTAAAACAGTCTAAATGTTCTTTTGGTGCCTCAGAAGTAGAATACTTGAGTCATCTGGTTGGCATGGATGGTGTCATGATGGATCCGAAAAATATTGAAGCTATGCAAGACTGGACGCACCCAAAGACTCTCAAAAGCTTGCATGGATTTTTGGGCTTAATAGGGTATTATCGCAAGTTTGTTAAGAATTATGGAAATATTGCAGCACCTCTCACTACTCTCCTAAAAAAGAGCTCTTTCACTTGGACTCCAGCCGCTGCTCAAGCTTTTCAAACCTTGAAGATGGCCATGTGCACCATTCCAGTTCTGGCCCTTCCTGATTTCACAAAGACCTTTGTGTTGGAATGTGGTGCCTCACGGAAAGGAATCGGTGTTGTCCTTATCCAAGAGGGTCGACCTTTTGCCTTCACCAACAAGCAACTATCTGAAAGGAATTTGGGCAAACCCATCTATGAAAAGGAAATGTTGGCTATTCTGCATGTCGTTGATCTGTGGCACCCTTATCTTTTGGGGCAACGTTTCCAAATTAAGACAGACCATCAAAGCCTCAAGTACTTTCTCGAACAACGCATTTCCTCCCTAGAGCAACAAAAATGGGTGACTAAGCTCTTTGGATATGATTATGAGATCATTTACAAGAAAGGAAAAGACAATGTGGTGGCGGATGCACTGTCTCGAAAATATGAAGAAGAAGGATCCCTTTTTTCTCTTTCCTTCATTGTACCAGATTGGCTCCAAGATATTCGCTAGGAATGGCTACAAGATCCCAATAGTTCGCATATGATCCAACAATTGCAGACCAATGCTCCATCTCCCCCAGGGTACTGTTGGCTCCAAGATGAGCTTCGATACAAAGGTTGTTTGTATTTAAGTAAACAATCAAAGCTTAAATCCATGGTACTTTCTGAGTGCTACACTCACAACGGGGCACTCTGGGTTCACCAAAACCTATGACAGGGTCAAACGTTCTTTTTTCTGGGATGGTATGAAACAGGACAACCGTAATTTTGTCATTGAATGTGATATGTGTCAACGCAACAAGGGAGAAACAGTCAAATCTCCGGGCACACTACAACTGCTTCCGATTCCACCTACTATTTGGAAGGATATCTCTATGGACTTTATTACCGGCTTACCCAAATTGGGAAATAAATCAGTCATAATGGTGGTTTTGTATCGCCTTTCCAAGTATGCTCATTTATGTGCTCTTCAACACCCATTTACTGCATCCACGATGGCTCAAATTTTCATGGACCAGGTCTTCAAGCTTCATGGCATGCCACACTCTATTGTTTTTTATCGTGACCCAACTTTCACAAGCAATTTTTGGCAAGAACTGTTCAAGCTACAGGGCACCCAATTGCATCTCAGCACAACTTATCATCCCTAGACTGATGGTCAAACAGAAGTTGTCAACAAATGTTTGGAAACATATCTGAGTTTTTTTTCCTCTGAAAAGAAAAATCAGTGGGCTCAATGCTTACCCCTAGCTGAGTGGTGGTACAACACTTCCTACCATACAACTACACACATGACTCTTGAATCGGTATATGGACAAAATCCACCTTCAGTTCTCTCATACTTACCCGGTACCTCGAAGGTCCAGGTGGTTGACCAAACACTTACAATTCGAGAGGATATTCTTTGTACCCTCAAAGAGAACTTGGTCATGGCATAGAATCACATGAAGCAACAAGCAAATCAAGGTCGCTCTGAACATCAATTTGCAGAAGGGGATCAGGTGTTTCTGCGACTACAACCATACAAGCAAACTTCCCTCAAGGCCGAGCATTGTCAAAAGCTAGCGACCAAATTTTATGGTCCTTACACAGTTCTCAAGCGTGTGGGACAAGTCGCCTATTAGTTAGCTCTACCCAGTCATTCAAAGCTACATCTTATTTTTCATGTTTCATGCTTAAAGAAGGTGATTGGAACTAGGTGCCAAATTCAAACCAACCTTCCCGAGTTAGTTGAAGAAGGATCCATTTGGCTACAGCCAGAAGCAGTTTTGGACCAGCATGAGCATCGCCTGCATCAGAGAACCATCAAGGAAGTGCTAGTCCAGTGGAAAGATACAACTCCAGCAGATGCCACTTGGGAACCAACTACCATTCTGCAGCAGTTTCCACATCTCAAGCCTTGAGGACAAGGCTGTTTTTAAGGGGGTGGACATGTTAGGGTCCTAACCCGCACATAGGTAGAGTGATATATTCAGATTTAATAAAGGTCAATATTAGTAAGGCTTTTCAATAAAATAGAATAAGGCGGATGTAAGAAGACCTAATAGAAGCTTCTGCTTCTAGAAGGATCTTCCTCTAGATGCTTCTCTTGATAGACATATTTAGTATAAATAAGGGTCGAGGGTATGAAAACCCTAGCTTGGAGATTATTGTAACAGAGCATTGCTCGACTGGAGGTTTCCCCCTTGAAAAGGCCCGTGAACATTTCTTTTTGAATCAAAGTGTTATTTCTGTAGTTGTTCTTATATCATTTCTGTGTTATTGTGGAGATTATGCTGGTTATATTACTATTATTCTGCCATTTCTAGCATTTATTTTTGTTTTTCATACTTTTTATATCTGGTATATTACACATATTCAAAGATTGGTTGATTTACAATTGTTTTCAAGCCCATAATAAGCTTTCCACCCCCCAATAATCGTTTCCTCAATGCTATAATTCCAGTTGAGCTTGTGGTGAATATTGATTCCAAGATATTTGTATGAAGTCACTTCCTCCAAGTTTTTGTTGTCATAAACGAAGGTATCATAAGTGATCTTAGTGGATTTAATGATCATAACCTTAGTCTTGTTAGTATTAACAGTCAAACCCATATTGGAGCAAAAATCCTTGAGGATTCTTAGTTGGTTTTCAAGATCATGGGGACTCCTCACCATAATAATGATATCATCAGCATATAGAAGAATATTGATGATTATACCAGTGAGAGTAGGGCCGACACAACCTGCTTCTTCCAAGAAATCTTCTAATTTTCCCATGTATATGCCAAAAAGGGTAGGGGACAAGGGAAAACCTTGCTTGACTCGAATATTGTAGTTAATCTCTTTCGAGCAAACCTTAGTGTTTTTAAACTTGGCAATAATGTTCTCATACAACCTTATTGCAACATCCCTCAACTTGAAAGACACTTTTATCTCTTCCAACCTATTCCAAAGGTTTTTCCTAGGAACCATGTCAAAAGATTTTCTAAAGTAAAAAAAACAACAAAAAAGATTGGTTTTAGTATTGTGGAACTCCTCTGCAATGATCCTAAAGGTAACAAGATGGTCCACAATTTAATGATATCTCATAAAACTGACCTAACCTTTAGCTCTTTTACCATGAATTTCTAGCCAAAGGCTAATCTTCTTTTCCAAAATAATTCCATAAAGATTGGCTAAAATTAGGCTAATCATAATGTTCCTATAATTAGAGGGAACATTTATATCCCCATTTTTAAAAATAGGAGCAATGAGGCTTTGCGCCCAGGGTTTAGGGAAACCCTGCTTGACTGTTAAATTGAAGAGCTTGTATATGTAAGGAATGAGGATAGGCCCTCCAATTTTAAAAGTTTCAGCTTGGTAGCCTTCAATGTCCTTAGCTTGCCCATTTCCAAGTCGCTTAACCCTGAACTCTATGTCATTCAAAGAAAAAACTTCATCCTCTGTAGGGACAATAGAAATGGTGTCCATGGCATCGGGGAACTCATAAAGTCTTTTAAAGTAGGAGTTTCAGTCTCTTAAGGGAATCATATTATTTTATTTAGTATTGTGGTTTAGAATTTTCCTCCAAAACTTCTTAGGATCCAACTTAGATATTTGTGAAAGTTTCTCTTTCTTTTTATTGATATAGTACCTTTTTTTCCTTTTAATTAGGGATTTGTACGTATTGATCTTATTGAGTTTTAAGGACTCATTCGAAGCATCCCTAATGAATTTTCTAGCAATTTTACATTCTTTATCATACTAAGGGTTGGTCGTTCTATCATTTCTTTTACAGGACACCTCGAAAGAGAACTTGTTAATAGAAGCAGAAAGAGTAGTTGTAAAATTATGATAAAGGTATTCAATGTTGTCCTTATAAGTTAGGAGATGTAATTCACTATTTAAATCCTTTAAGAAAAGGTCAACTTTACTTTTGTCAAAGTGCAGTTTCCTTTGATTATCATAATTCTCTTCAATGACACTCTTGTGCATGGCAAAGTTTAGAGTTAGGGTTAAAGGTCTATGATTAGAGTTGGGTCCATGGTCATTTAAAAGGTCAAAATTTACTATTTGGTTGGAAACGGGGATTTCAAATTGTTAGTGTCCTATAAATAGGTTGTTAGGATGTGAGCCAAAAATGCATGATAGGGTAAAGTCATTCTTTGGTCTCATAAATACCATTGCATAATTTTATCTTAGGTTATGACAGTACTACATATTGAAAATTTTGTGATGACTACTTGCAACGAAAGTACCCTTTCGTCACAAAATTGAAGATAAAGAGTTGAATTTTTCGATTTTTTTATAAATCCATCCCGCGTCTGTCGCTCTTACGACGAAACCAGATGTACGTCTCAAGAGAGACAAATGTGAAGATAGTGGACTCTCGTTTCTCTTGCGATGACCTTTGGTTATCATCACAAAAGTGACAATACAATGACGACTGTTACACTGTTTAACAAAGTCAACATTGACCGTTACACTTTTTGACAAAGTCAACATTGACTTGTTCAATGTTCATCGCTCTTGTGACGAATAAGTATTTATAAATATTTTACAAAATAGAGATGTTGCGACAATCTTGTTATAACAACGACAATTCAGAAATGGTATTTTTGTGCTGGAGAATGTCACAAAATATTAGAGGTGGGAAAAAAAGTAAAGAGGGTGAAAAGGGTGATGGTAGATGTTATTTCCCTTGCAAAAAATGATGCACTACACGTTCCATAAGAATTTTAATAGCAACAACTAAAAAAAATTGTAGGAAATATGAGCACATTGATGGGGGATCAAATGAGTATCGTCCCATGGTAATTAGCTATATATTAATTATCTCTTTTTATATTTTCGATTTAATATAAAATTATATATATGTATATGTATTGTTTGAAAATTCGTTATACATACTAATTTTGCATGATTGTTTGTAATTATAAAGTTAGAGTTGACCTCTAACTTTTTGCAGAATATTGCACCAAGTAGCAGTAGAAATGATGTTTTGGAATTTTCAGATTTCTCAATTTGGACCATCCTACACACAACCCATGTTTTGGAATTTTCAGATTCATCCTTATTACCTCGAGAATCTTGCCAGAAGTTAACTGCCTAGAAATTGTTGTTAACTTTGACCAAAACATCAATCGAGAATTGGAGGCTTCCATGTGTTACCCATGATTTCGGTCATCATGATGGCGTATTAATGATGGTGTACTCAGGCTCTTCATAAGAACTTTCTCCTGAGAAAAGTTACCTTCATCTCTTCCCAAAAAACATATTTTTGAAGAGGGTTCGCAGGATGCTAGTATACTGGGGTGCGAGAATGACCCATTCTCGCAGGCTGCCTTAAGCCAGGGTGTGAACTTCTTGCACTGTGTTGAATAGCTAGGGTGCGAACTCGTCCTAAAACATGGAAAAAGATGAATTCTCGATAGTTCTAGAAGGGAATATTCTAGAAGAATGGGTTGGCATTCAAATGGTTATCCTTGTACTGGATTCCTTGATATTGTGGGATCATTCTTATCTAAGTAACTATCTCATTCTCTCCTATATATTGAGGGAATTCTCATGGAAAAGGTTAAGCAAGATTCATTGGAGAATTGGTGAAAGAATTGTGTGAAGGACTTAGCTTGAACAAGAGCTTGGAGACTCTAGTTAGTCTATCAAGAGGATTTGATCTTCTTCATGCAAGGATTGAGAAAGTGTGTGTGTTGGAGCCAAGAGCCATCGAAAGGAAGCTTGTGACATCAAGGCTATCAGGTTGTAATATTTACTTTCAATTAATATGATACAGTGGCATGTCTCTTTCCCATAAATCTATTCTCACTTTATTGTGTAATTCCTTGATCATACACATAAGTTGGCGGTTGAATATATTTTGCTATCTTGACTTTGGTTGGTTTGTGTTGTCTTGGTCTTGACCTCACAAGAGCACCGGAGTGAAGCGGGAGCAACAGAGACCCTAGGAAGTGATACTAAGGTATGTTACTTGTTCCTTCCTACTAGCTAATTCAATGGTCAAAACTTAGGGAAAGAGTCATGTCCTGTCCTATTTTGTTCTAGATCTAGGTGGATCTAGGGAGATCTGTTAGTGTCCGCACCTACCGATTAGTTCGATAACAAAATTGGCGACCATACTGAGGAGTATAACCCGTTTTCTTGTGGTTTTTGGTGTTTTTCCTTGGCCATTTGTTCTTGCCTTACCTTTCTCCATTCATATCAATCTCTGAGTCTTTAGGATACCCTGATAGACCCTCTGGGTCCAGAGGCCTCCTCAAATTTTGTGTCTTTTTCCAAAAATTTGACTAGTTTCAGACATTCTCACACTGCACTTCACAGTAGCCTGCGAGAATCTATAGGGTTCACACCCTGTTTTTAGGTTCAATGTGAGGTTCTCGCACTCTGCTCAAAGCCCACCTGCGAGAATCACTAATTCTCGCACTGTGTAATATTGCTAACTTGCGAACTCATTTTTTCAAAGTTTTGGATTTGAGTTTTTGCATCTTGAATTGCCCAAATCAGTTTAGATGCTTAAAAAGAGTCTCTTGGACCATTGATTGATGTTCTTCTTGTCTTTGTTTTCATGCACGAATAGTCTTAGGATTTCAAAGATTCTTCTTGTCACTTGTTCTTGACTTTCATTTCTTAACTTTTCTTGGCAAAGCTATACTCTCTAATTTCAGAATTTGAGTGTGCTTGTTTGGTTAAGGACCGACAATCAGTTGAAAGTTGAGTTTCTTGGTCTTTATCATTTGCGTATTGTTTGAAAGATCAATTTTCTTATGCAATTGAAAAGGCTAGATTGGTTTGCTTATTATTTTTGTTTTCATTGAAAGAGTGGTTTGGGTTTTTATCATTGCTTGTTCATTGGTTTTTGATTTTCTGTACGTTTTTCTTTCAAAATCATTTTTCGTCTTCGAAAACATTGAAAATCAATTGTTGAAATTATTGAAAAAAGAAACAATGGAGAATTTTTATTGATGCGTGATTTGTTGCATTTTCATTTTAAAGGAAATCGTGTCTTGTAGTTCAAAGTTTGATCCGGAAAAATTCTCTCTCCCTCCCATACATAGGATTCATTGAACGAAAATCGATATATTTCATTCTCATCCATGCATCGTTGAGTCAGAGTCTTATACAACATCAGTTTCATCTCCGTTTCCTTTGAGTAAACAACAGCTCTTAATAACACTTCGCAATCATAAAATTTAACTAGTAACTCTTTTCTAGGGCTCTATTACACCAACATTTAGCTAGGCTAGTGCTTTGGAGTAGGAGTGTTAAATTTCATTTGCAACATCTTGTCCTGGGAAGCCCTTCTCACACAAGGGTCAAACACGAGGTCACATTGATATTGGCAGAGTTACTCACTCTGCTTTGTTAATATCAGTGTAGAGATTGCACGTATTACGGGGATCACTCGGAGGTATACCCACAATGATGAGTGGAAGCCTTTTGAGTTGATTTCGGGCTAGATACCCTGCTCTTGCGTGTGGATTGGACTGTCGACTATTCCCCCAGGCTTTATTGTTGTTGGTGGTAACCTTAGTGGCCTATCTTTCTAGGTTCTTACATGAGGTGACTGTGAAGGGGAAAGTATTCACGGTACCTGGAATTGACGTTGACCAAACTCACTCAGGCTCCTTGGAGGGTATCCCCACGATTATGTGCAGGAGCTTGCACCAGGGTGTAAGTCCATTAAGCAGGTCATCAGCGTAACTTTTCCACCCTAGCCCAACCCCTTCTCGTCTCGTTTTTGCGACGTTGGATTTCATCACCAACTAGTGACTTCGGAATTAGAAGGTCTTGTTTGCTTGGTGATTTCTTCCTAGATTTTGTTTACTAGTGCGTGTTGTTTGTTTATCGAAGTTGACCATAAGATTTTCTTCTTGAAGTTTGTCACTCATTTACAATAGCTCCTCCACGTCATTCACATAGAATGCAGGGTTTATCTCCAGAGCATCTGGATGGTTCTCAACCCTTGCCTACAAGTACACCTGAGGGATCTCCTCGGAAAAGTGAAGTCACAGTCGTCACCACACCACAAGTGGAACGAACTGACTCTCTAGAACATTTTTTCATTACAAATACTTGAGAGGAATTTCAACTTCACCGTGATTCTGAGTGACCATTTATGCGACTGAATTCTTCCGGAGACTTAGTTGTTACGTCTTCTGGATCACCATTTGGACCCTTTCCAGGCATAGAAGGCCAAGAGCTTTTTTGGTCTACAGGTGTTTTTAGATGAGACCTTTTTGGTCCAAGCTCACCTATGATTCCTGAAATCACCCCACCTGTGATCTCCGAAATCTCTAGTCCAGAGATAGTACCGTTAACTACCGCTTATCACTTTACCGTCCCTATCGAAATGGCCCATCTCATAGATACTACGAGTGTTCCAACCGAGTTTACTGTGGTTAGTCTTGCTCCCATCCACACACCACGAATGCCCAACATCACTCCAACACTACCACCCAAATACTGTGCGTTGAATGCTTCCATTCCCACTCCTAATCAAACTCCATCCGACTCTCCTGGTGGTCTTTCTTCTTCTGGGCACTCTCTTCCCGGTTTTATTCCGACACTCCCTCAATTTCCTTTTGGAGGACCTTCTTCATCTTCTACTGGAAATCTTAATCCTAGTGGCACTATTCCGTCATTTACTCCAAATTACTAGTTTCCGGTTGGTGGACAATTTCACCAAGGTGGTATGACTCAACCCCCTCTCAACGGGCAAATTCCTTTTGGAACACAAATCCCAATTGGAACACAACCCCCAATTGGAACATTGCCCCCAATTGGAACACCACCTTCGATGGGAGGACCGACCCCACATTATGGGAAAAAAATACCTCCCTCCTTGGCTCAGTATTGGAATCAGTTGATACAACATCCTCCTCAATCGACTAGGGGGTAGCAGTTTCCAGGTGCGTCCGTAATACCTCCTAGTATGGGCCAACCATATCCAGGTTCGTTCAATCCCATTTGGGGGGTGAATGCTCAAACTCAAGCCCCTATTCAAGGGTATAATCCTATGAGCTACTATCCTCTCCAACCACCACCAAATTTGCCTGGGTCTTCACATTATATGCAGACTGCTTATGGTTCTACTGGTTTGCTGACAGGGCTTCCTCCCCAAATACACCAGTACCCACAGGTGAATTGACAGTTACCCTTTATAGCCACTTTGGATCTTCCAGATTTGTCAAGGATTTTAAATGATCCAATTCGTCACTCTCCCCAATGGCCTTCTATACCAGCCAAGCTACCATCAGACATTCCTAAATTTGACGGAAAAGCGGGAGAGGACCCAAAAAATCACGTTATGACTTTTCACCTATGGTGTTCATCCTGTTATCACTCCAAGAAACTCCTTAGGGTTGTAGACTAAGGATGCTTGGTAACTTAATAAATCATGAATAATGAAAGTGTGGATCAATGGGATAATAGAGAGTAAATAATGAGAAGACAACTCACAATGTAATCGAATGAAACAATGCTTTTAGGAATCAATGAACAGACAGAGTAATATCAAAAGGTATCGAGAAAACTGATCTAGATAATCAAGTACAACAGTGTGTAGGATCATACAATCCAGCAATAATTCCTTTAGTTCAAGTTTATGAGCTAAATAAGAAGATGACAGTTCTTAATAGCTGAGCTAAACTGAAATAAAGTACAGAAGATGGAATATATGAAGAAATCTGTCATTAACAACAAAAGAAGACTGATTCTGTATTGAGAAATAAGTGTCTTAGTACAGTAGCCAAAGAGTATCCAAAATTGAACCCCTTAGTCCTCCAAATGTCTTTGGCTTTATAGACTTACAAGATGAAATCTAGATCCTTGAAAGATGGATCAGATTTACTAAAAATAGTCAAACCAAAACAGATATAACAAGTGTAGGATGAGATCCTATAAAAATGGATCTCGAATGAAAAATCAAAACAAAATAGGAAAGGTCCTATTTAATGATTTCTAAAAATAGAAGATTGCTGATGAAGTGCAGTTTTAGCCTCCCAAGGCTGTTTGATTTGGTCGTCCAAATCTAAATTTGAATTGGGTGATGTGTCATTTGATCCCTAACAATTTTCCCCTGAAAATGACCAAATCTAGTCAAAAATTTCCCTTTTGACTTTCATCTCCAAGAATGGCCTTCAGATTTTGATTTGATAATTCATAACCAGCTTATTGAAGAAGATTTCAAACCATTCAAACCCAAAAAATCCCGATCTGAGCAAAAATTTGGCTATTCTGGCTGTGACAGGCTTCCACCAGCTAATTTACCCGAAAATCCGCTCCTTAGTTGGTGAAAGGCGGAGCTTTCACCAGCTAACTAGTTATAATTCTGCCTTCTACGCTGGTGAAAGCGCAATTTTTTTCAAAATCAAATTTCTAAGTCATGGAGAGTCCATTTTGCATGCTTAAATAGTCGATCGACATCTACAAATCCTAATCTTTCCAATGGTGCTTTCAAATCTGCATTTGGATCCTAAGAAGCTATCAAAAGTTTCCCTACAATATTAGGCATCGTTCTTTAAAAAATGCCAGTGCGTTTTTTATCGCTAACATCCAGCTCCAACTGGGATGGATACCTCCTTGTGAGGTCTCCAAGAACCTAGCAGACCTTGTGCATTTAGTATTGGGCCATGGATTCATTCATCCTTTTTGGTGGTTAATGAGCACACACAGGCTCGCCTAAACCACTGAAAACAAAAAGTTACCCAAAAATCAAATCTTGATGAATCTCGATTACCTACAAGAATACAAAGATCTCAGGGCTTGCTAGACGAAGCTCCTCTCTCTATTTACAATGCTCCAATTCTCAGTATGAGGTCAACAGGAATATCCACCATGACTATCTTCCATGATTAGGAGAGACATGAGGATTTTCACCAATTGCATATTTCAGCCTTCCAGAAACACAATGAGGAAACCAAGCTGCACCACCACTAGCATTTACATAAGGTATAGAAGTAGGATCAAGGACTACAGTAAACCAAAAATCCACTGGATTGTGTGGACGATCATAAAGAAGCCACATATAAGTCTACAGTAATAATAAAAAATCAGGTTGTGAAGCCACCAACGGAGGGTGTTGCCGGTTGCAACCATGTCTCTGTAAACCTTTTCTAGATCGTGTATCAATACAGTAGCAGCTTCAGATACAAAGCATTTTTAGATCCTCTGATATGTGCAGATAGCCTTCCAAGGCTTGCAGATGTGATTTGATCATGATAGAATCGAAAAAACAACTGATTATGTGCCCCAAAAATAGGTGTCTAATATGATTTTGGCACCTCTTCAAACATCCTTTTTATCAAATCCGAATCTTGAATTTGATGTGTAAATTCAATATGCATCTTTAGAAACTATTTTTAGGATGTTTGGTTGAAAATAACTTTGATCTGGGCAAAAATACACCTTCGCTGGCCAGTCTCAGGTTTCACCAGCTATTTCGCCTTAAGATTTGCTAGTTAGCTGGTGAAAGCTCTGCCTTTCATCAGCTAACTGGTTATAATTCTGCCTTCTGCGCTAGTGAAAGTTCTGTTTTATTCAAATAGCACATAAATAAACATTTTATGTTGCCATGTATAATCTCAAGAATTCATGAGCTAGCCACAAGCTGTAACTTGGAATCTTATGTGAAATTTTTTGTTGGCCTCCTGTTACACTTCCTACAATTGACTTCATGCCCATAATAAGATTGGCAGGGTGTGTTGTAGGAAAATCTCTCTGTAGACAGGTAGATCGCCTCTAGAGCTTGACCTTAACCCTAGACAGAAAAGTGCTTAACATGGGCACTGACTTCCTTTCAAATCTATCTAAACTAACACATGAGAAGGAAGGATGACAGAAGTACCTTATTATCGATGTTTGTCCCTGCACGCTCCGAGTTGCGCTCCAATCCTTTGCTCCTTGCTGAGTTCTGTGGACAAAGAAAGATACGACCACTTCCTACTCTATTGATATTAGCTTGAAAACGGATCTATCAATAAATGATAAGTCCATGTGACATTAGACAAAAACTAGAAAGAAACAGGCAAAACGTGTCATATTGATGAGAATAACGACATCAATACTTACAATCGTAGATGCGAATGCGACAACTTCGTCAAGTCCTCTTCATCTAACCCTTGCCTGAAAGCTCCACAATCTGGATAACAACAACTTCACTGATCACTCTCTTCTGGCTGACTGTGAATTTCCTCCAAGATCATAAGTTTCATAACTTTAGTTCTTCCCCCTTTCCACCATCATGGAGCCTGTTTATATAGGTTAAGAGGAGCTTAACCTCTTGAGTTATCTTTAGAACAAGTTGGGAACCTTATTCTTAGATCAGGGATCTCTTGATGAAATCGATAATTCGAGCACAACTGCCTTCTAATCTCAAAATATCCTCCCCTTATTCTCCTCAACGGGCCAACTACCGCCTCAGATTAGGCAACGCTCCCTTAGAAGGGGCATCAGAGCGCTGTAGCGCTCCCTGGTAAGCCTTGGGGGAGCGCCAACTCTTTCAAGATAAGCAGCACTCCTTCAGAGGGAGATGGGGAGCGTTATAACGCTCCCTGAAGCCCTATAGGGGAGTGCCAACACTTCTGGGGATGAAGTAGGGGAGCGCTCCCCCTCAAAACCTTTGTTTCAGGGTTCCTTTCAGGTGTCAAGAGTTTTTTTATTCCAGTAAACCAGTTCTCCTCCTTCAACTCAGTCATGTGAGATGTTATAAGTGCCTCTTTAGTGTCATTATCATGGCAGTATGTCTGAACATCGTTTGCGACACTTGCAAAAGTTGTAGGGAAGATGCGACACTTACGACAATTGAGAGGGACATGCGACACTTATCCAGCTGAGCAATTTTGATGTGTAACAGAATGCCCCCAAAGTATGAAGTTAGAGGATGCCAACTGATAACTGAAATACTTTGTAGATGCTCAAGCAAGGGTATAGACTCGGAGAACCTGACAGAAGTTGCACACAAACATCCAACAAATATCATGACATGTTTCAAAACCCAAGGCAGGCATACCTATGCTTGGGTGATCAAGACTTAGTAGGATATGGCCGCCATAAAATACACTGTGGATCCATAATTGTATTGATAAAAAGCTATAGCCACCAAAGATACAATGTGGATCTATACTATGATGACTCAGACTGATCGTAGCCACGAAGAATACACAGTGGATCTACGAGATGACAAGACATAGCCACGACCAATACAAAGTGGATCTATGTAACAGTGTATGCGTCATTGTTCAAAATAAACTCCATCGCAACCTGGGCAAAGAATATATCAAAGTGATGGCCCAACCCAGGGTCTTCATACCAATCCCAATATGGTACGAATCTGACCATGTGAATATATGTCTTGACGTCGAACATGGCATAAACCACTTGATTACCGATCAATGGTGTGAACCGTTAACAAGTGTGAGGCAGATCACCATTAATGTCAATGATTCCCAAGGTACCCGAGTACATTCCAGCGAATGTGAATAGATGAGCTGAGGTCGAACATCCGTGGAATCATTCGATCAGAGGTCAATGATGTAAACCCATTGTCAAATGTGAGGAGGCCTACCATTGAGGCATGCAGGCCTCAAAGTACTAACTGGTTTCTAAGTCTGATTCCCGGATAATGTGTTGGAGTCGACAGGAATAGACTCGTCGAGGGAGGGCCTTGATGTATCCCCCATCAACGACACGAAATGGACATGGAGATGTAATTGGTAGATCAAATAGACATGGACTGACGCAGGTTTTGAGGCAAGATATTTGGGATGGCTGACTCTCAAGGTGGATACTTCCCTTGAACACTGAGGCACGATAGCAAAACATGACATGGACCAAAACTATGCAATGGATACTGTGACTTGCATCGGCTGACCCAAAGGAGTGAAAGGAAACTCAAAGGATTGGCTCGATGCAGAGGTTCGACGGATTATGATGTGTGCAAATGACAAAGTGTCGTGTTCAAGGGTGACTCTAAGAAGTGCTGGATGATGTTCTCAAGAGATTGCTTGGCTTTCTCCTTTCAATTTTTCTCCCATCCAGATAGATGAGTACCTTTTTTTGATTTAATGAGCTCGAGGAGGATAACACATGCTCGATATAACTCACCTTCGGTAAGTTCCTCTTCCTTTGTTTAACGAACCGGAAGAAGTAAGGGTTCGGTCCCATATGGGTCTGTTGATGAGTGCTTTAACAAGTCCAAAGACAGAAAACTCGAAGGTTTTTCGGGATTATAGAGTTTGGAAAAACACTTAAAAGAGAACTCTCTCAGTTCCTTTTTCGTACAGTAGTCTAACGAGACCGAAAAATGGTTAAACTATTGCTCGAAAGACTCCCTTTCTGACCTTTTAACGAGTGTGAAAGGAAGCAAGATCACTCGACAATCTTTTCATATTTAGAGAGTCTGAAAAGAGTTTAAAGTAGACTCCAGGGGGGTTCCTTTTTCGAATGTTCGTATCCGTATGGGTCCGAAAAAGAGATAAAAGTTTACCTAGTTGCATTCTCATGTATTTATGAGCACGAGAAAGAACAAAGACTAAGCTCGGTATGCCCCCAGCTTGAAAGCTGGTGGCTTAACTCCAGAATGATCATCAAAGGCTAGAGACATGCCCCCCAAGCTTCAATTCATTCACCGACTTTGAGGTTGTCACCAATTTATGTGCTAGATGGAGAAAAAGGATACAGGTGGATGAAATGAAGGTTAAAAATGAGACCTAATGAAAGACTCGACTCGACATCTACGAGATCTGGCAAAAGACTCAACTTGAAGGGAGAGGTGATTGTTTCATTTTTTAATGAGCTTGACACATGAAACGAACTATGCTCAAGGTTTCGGGTTCGATCCCCAAATTGTTGTTTCATTTTTTAATGAGCTTGCTACAGAGAGGAAAACTATGCTTAAGGCCTCTATTTCATTTTTTAACGAGCTTTCCACAGAGAATGGAAACTATGCTCGTGACCTCTATTTCATTTTTTAACAAGCTTGCCACAGAGAAGAGAAACTATGCTCATGACCTCTGTTTCATTTTTTAACGAGCTTGCCACAGAGAAGAAAATCTATGCTCGTGATGCCCCCAGCATGAAAGCTAGTGGCCTCTAGTTCATTTTTTAACGAGCTTGCCACAGAGAAGAGAAACTATGCTCGTGATGCCCCCAGCATGAAAGCTAGTGGCCTCTGTTTCATTTTTTAACGAGCTTGCCACAGAGAAGGGAAACTATGCTCGTGACATGCTTCTAGATCATGGCTTCCAAGAGGATAATGCTCTGGAAGGGTACCATGTCTAGGGACATGAATCAGTCATGGCTCCCAGGAGATCTTCGTCGGATGGAAGACAATCACTCGAGATGGAACACATGTCGAGGGTCATGACTGGGATAAGGAGATCAGGCTCCAATAACCCTACCGAAGAGATCACCATGTCAACTATCGGATCCAAAGCATCGAAAGTTGAAATCATGGGAGACAATGCCACATAATTGACATGTGGCGAGGGTGATACTGTCTACATATAGGAACCATTTAGGGAGGTAACCCAGTCGGGGCCAATGAATGAAAGTTGATCAATAGTCACAATTCTTCCATCGTGAGGAAAAGATATCACGCAGAAAAGAGTGGATACAATAGCTTTCATAGCATAGACATAATCCCACCCAAGGAGTAAAGTGAAATCCAAGGGGTCTCAGACTACCATGACATCGATAAAGACAATTTTCCCTCCCAAAGTTACAGGAAACTGAGGAAGGATCCCTAAAGGTTTACTAGTTCTTCTGTTAAAAGCTAATAGATTCTATGTAACCAGTGCAAGTTGCGGACAACCCAAAGCATACCAAGCAACAAAAGACAAAATACTAACGAACGCACCTTCATCTATCAACGTTTGAGGAACGTCCCGACCACGAACCTATACTGTAATCTCGAAAGGAACGTGAGAGGGAAGACGAGGTCCCGTTAGCACACCCCAATCAAAAAGGATGGCTTCGGCACTTGGAGGGGGTTTCACGGGAGGAGGAGGAATGCCCCCAGGCATGGTAGAGTCTGTATTAACGAGAAAAACATGGGCAGTATTGGGTTTACTCTCTAGAAGGAGAGTAGGATCGACCGATGATTGGATCAGATCAAACAATGGTGGACTTGGATAGACCACTTTGGCACTCTTCAGAGGAAGAGTGGGACTGACCGAGGAGGGGACTGGATCAGTCACTTCGACATTCCGCAATGGAGGAGTGGGATCGACCGATGGCAAAACTGGGTCGACCACTTTGGAACTCTTCAGAGGAAGAGTGGGACTGACTGAAGAAGGGACTGGATCAATCACTTTAGCATCCCTCAATGGAGGAATGGGATCGATCGATGGTGAAACCAGATCGACCACTTTGGTGTCACACTTTTAATGAAGAGCGAGGGTGATTGATGACGAAACCGGATCAGCTACTTGGGTTCATGGTTCAATCGAGGAGGAAACTAGATTGACCACCTGATCAACCGGATTGACCGGGGATGGAACCGGATTGACTAGTCCATCAACCAATGATGGGTCAGAGGAAGTCTTACGATAACCTTTTGGAAGTTGAAGTTTTTCCAAAAGAGAAGAAGCCTCGTCCATGAGAGGACAAAGGTGAGAGTAATGATTGCCTTTACATAACATGCAAGGGAACTTGACAGTTTTCTTCTTCTTACCAACCTTAATGTCACTAGTCAACGGGGTATCATCGACATGACCAACAAAGGCCGATGACGTGGAGGACCACATTTCTAAAACCTTGATAAGACCGGGGCAATCCCTCAGAAAATGGTCACCCTTACAAAGGCTGCAAGGGAATTTGGGTTTTGGATTCTTCATTTTAATCTTGTTGATCTCATCAACACTCCCAGTACTATTAACAGTAATTGGTTTCTTAAAACCAACATCTGATGTTGTTGGGGTCTTGGTCCTTTTTGGGCTCTTCTTCTTCTTCTCTTTCCGTTTCTTCTTCTTCTGATCAACCTGGCTACTTGATTTAGAGCTTTCACTAGGCGAAGAAGGAGAAATGGAAGGAGACTTGATGGGTGAAGAAGGAGAAAAGTCGACATGAGGTTGATGTGTGGGTGGTGTATTGACATCCAAAGCATTAGGTGCAACTGAAACATTGGGATGATTCGGGATCACCGGAGTGGGGAACAACCAAACTGGTAATCCAATAGTGAGTCCTGGAAGACTCAGAGTGGCAACATATGGAGGACCAAAGTTTCCAAATGAAGGAAAGGTATAAGGTTCCCTAGAAGAAGGGGTTCCTCCATTGGTACTCCCAGGATTCGATGCCATTAACACTGACTCAACCTAAGGTCCACTAAGTAAAAGAAACAACATACTCTAATAGAATCTAAGAATCACAACCAAGCAAACAAGACCTTCTTTTGATGACCGTACTAGTTGGTGATGAAATCCAACGTCGCGTGATCAAGTCCAGAAGGGGCAGGGATAGGGTGGAACAGTTACAATGGCGACTTGCTTAACAGACTTACACCTTGGTGCAAGCTTCCACGCAATAATTGTGGATTTACCCTCCAAGGAGCCCGAGTGAGTTTGACCAATGTCTGCTCCAGGTACAGTGAGACTTCCCGTCACCGTCACCTTGTGTAAGACCCTAAAGATTATGGCCACTAAGGTTACCAATTCGTAGTCAGCCCCTAGGCGGGAATAATCGACAGTCCGATCCGAATGTACGGGTAGGGTATCAAGCCCGAAATAAACTAAAAGGCTTCCATGCAGTAATTGTGGATTTACCTTGAAGTGATCCCCATAATACTCTCCGACCACCACAATCAGTTAAACCACGGAGGGTTAGTCCCCGTAGCTTACCCGAATGTGACCTCGTGCGTAACCCTTGTGTGAGAGGGGGATCCCAAGCAGACTTTTACGATAACTGGATTTGACTCTCCCTAACTCAAGATGCTAGTGTTTGTTTTGGAAACTTTGGAGAGTTATTCTCATAGCCCTAATCCAAAGTACTAAGCCTAGTCTACTGTTGGTGGAGGATCCTAGAAAAGAAAAAGTTCCAAATAATTTTTAATTAGCGTTGATTTTATGGCTGTTCTTTACGCAAAAGAGGTGCATGGAAGTGAATCAAATGGAATTATGACTCAGACCCAAAGAATGCATCGAATATGATAAGCAGTCATTTCCTTTCGATGAATATCTAGCTAAGGGAGAGAGAGAGTTCTTTTCACTAACAAGCACAAATACAAAATGCCCTCAAACGATTGTTTTCTCAATCAAATCCTGATGTAATGAAAAACTTTTAAATGCCTTCTAATACGCGCAATCAATCATGAAGATATCTTTTATTGTTTGTGTATGGATGATGATCAATTCAACACAATGCTCATCTTGCTAATTATCTTTCTTGTATGAATGAAAACCAAACTAGCACAAGCAAAAGTCACACAAACAATACACCCTTCGTAGCGATCGAAACAAAAAGCGAAAGAAAAGAAACAATCAAAGAAAGGCAAAGCAAACTTCACACCCAAAAGCAAAAGTTGAAGAGAAATAACCTTGACTGAAATCGGGATGAAGAGGTTTGTAGGCCTTTGATGACCTTCACCAGGGTTTTTACTCAACTGATGAGGAGAGCAGAACAATGCATGGGTTTCAAACTCCAATCAACAGGAAAAACGTAATAAAAATAGTGAAGAAGGCTACAAGATCCAATTAACAAGGTGTTTTATTCTTCAAAAAGACAGATGTCAAGACTGAAAGGGAAGAAAATTTGACTCACTAGATCACTCAGCAAAAGAGACATAGAGGCAAACCCTGAAAAAGGTAGTTCTGGAGGGTTTTTTGGGCCAAAAAGAGGTTGGCGCTCTGTTTCCAAAGGCAAGGAGCATTATAGCACTCTGTGAAGGGGTATGGGGGAGTGCTAGAGCTCTGTTAACACTAGGACAGGGGCGCCAGGGTCTAAAAGCCCCAAAAATGTCAAAAAATTCCAAAAATTGGGATTCAAACTTGACAAGTATGCTAAGTGTGATAAGGTAAGGAGCCAAACAACTCATGAAACTAATCAAGTGGAGTGAACCAGGTCTGAAACAATCAAGGGATAGAACAAGGTTAATGAGGAGAAAAATCCAAACAAGAGGTTTCTATTTGAGGCTATCTCCCCAGTGGAGTCACCAGTTTCTGTTGTAGGAAAATCTCTCTTCGGACAGGTAGATCGCCTCTAGAGCTTGACCTTAACCCTAGACAGAAAAGTGCTTAACATGGACACTGACTTCCTTTCAAATCTATCTAAACTAACACATGAGAAGGAAGGATGACCGAAGTACCTTGTTATCGACGTTTGTCCCTGCACGCTCCGAGTTGCACTCCAATCCTTTGCTCCTCGCTGAGTTCTGTGGACAAAGCAAGATATGATCACTTCCTACTCTATTGATATTATCTTGAAAATGGATCTATCAATAAATGATAAGTTCATGTGACATTAGAAAAAAACTAGAAAGAAACAGGCCAAGCATGTCATATTGATGAGAATAACGACAGCAGTACTTACAATTGTAGATGTGAATGCAACAGCTTCGTCAAGTCCTCTTCGTCTAACCCTTGCCTGAAAGCTCCACAATCTGGATAACAACAGCTTCACTGATCACTCTCTTCTGGCTGACTGTGAATTTCCTCCAAGATCATAAGTTTCATAACTTTAGTTCTTCCCCCTTTCCACCATCATGGAGCCTGTTTATATAGGTTAAGAGGAGCTTAACCTCTTGAGTTATCTTTAGAACAAGTTGGGAACCTTCTCCTTAGATCAGGGATCTCTTGATGAAATCGAGAATTCGAGTACAACTACCTTCTAATCTTGAAAGAAACTCCCCTTATTCTCCTCAACGGGCCAACTACCGCCTCAGATTAGGCAACGCTCCCTTAGAAGGGGCATCAAAGCACTGTAGCGCTCCCTGGTAAGCCTCGGGGGAGTGCCAACGCTTTCAAGATAAGCAACGCTCCTTCAGAAGGGGTTGGGGAGCGTTATAATGCTCCCTGAAGCCCTATAGAGGAGCGCCAGCGCTTCTGGGGCTAAAGTAGGGTAGCGCTCCCCCTCAAAACCTTTGTTTCAGGGTTCCTTTCAGGTGTCAAGAGTTTTTTGATTCCAGTAAACCAGTTCTCCTCCTTCAAATCAGTCATGTGAGATGTTATAAGTGCCTCTTTAGTGTCGTTATCATGGCCGTACGTCTAAACATCGTTTGCGACATTAGTGACCAACTTGCGACACTTGCGAAAGTTGTAGGGAAGATGCGACACTTACGACAATTGAGAGGGACATGCGACACTTATCCAGCTGAGCAATTTTGACGTGTAACAGGGTGGACCTTGATTTCACTGGGATAATCTACAATGACAAACACTCTTGTAGTCTTGAAAAGTGGCATATAAAGATCAATTGGGTGGTCCCCTAAAGCTGTGTCAATGATGAAATCTAGAGTCTTTGATGAAGCCTCTATCTGCTCTTTATCAGATGACACAATAAATTTATCTTCTCCAAGAATGTTCAATGCTTCATCCTTCTTTGATGCAGATGTGCTAAGAATTGTTACATTCATTCCAAAATCCTTTCCAAATTTTACTGCCATATGACCAAGACCTCCTAGCCCAATTACTCCGAGAGACTTGCCTGCACGATTCATGTGATAACGAATCATAGGGATGTAAACAGTAATTCCTGCACAGAGAAAAGGTGCAGCTGAAGCCAGTGGTATATTGTCTGGTATCTTATAGCAATACCTTTGGTGAACAACAGTGTGACTAAAATATCCTCTTTTAGTTACTGTGCCATCTACATCGATACCATTAAAGGTTAAAACAAGCCCTTTTTCACAGTGGATTTCCATCATTTCGTTACAATATTCACATTGCTGACAGGAACTGACATATGCATCCACTCCAACATGATCACCAACCTTAAAACAGACCACATTGATGCCAACTTCTTTCACAATTCCAACAATTTCATGCCCTGGCACCAATGGATACTTTGAATCACCAATTTTATTCCCGATGTATGCAACATCCTCATAGAAAACTCCTCAATGAGTTATCTTTAGTGAGATATCAGCAAGGTCTAGGTATCTTCGGTTAAATTGGTAAGATTTGGAGTTCAAGTGTAATGAAAATCTTAAATACACAAAGGATATAGGAAACATTCAGTCAATTTAGGCAGAGACTAAGCAAAAACTGTGACTCAACTAACAGAAGCAGATATTTGAGGCGATAATTGTTCAAGCATTGATCACAGAACTAGAATTTAAACTGTTTGATAATTGAAATGCACACCTGTATGATGAGTTTGCTTGTCAAACTAGAGTTTCGACTATTCTTAGCCACCTTGAATGGATCTGAAGCTCCGATAGCGCATCTGGATGAGATATTTACGATGCCAATTAGAAACACGAGGACTCGATGCATAACTGGATGAGAATTAAAACACTCCCATAAATGAATGAAACCAGTGGACTCCTGAATAGTTCTGAATGGAGTGGTTTGTACTCATCATATTCATTTCATATATTCTAGAATATCTCGGCTAATTTTTTCAAGAAAGGAAACAAAACCTATCCCATTACTCAACCCTACTCCATCAACATCCTGCTCTTCAATAAGATACTATTCAAAGGGTTTAGCATTATCATGGCCACTACGAATCAAAAGAAGTTTGGGTGTGATACTTCTCTCTTGCTTAAGCTTGTTAATTATAGTTCCTAAAAGACAGTTCTGTGGAGGAGGAAATGGCAATGCAGGATCTGCTGTTGAAGAATAATAAACAATGAGAGTAGTAAATGCATCAAGAAAGAAAATAGGACTGCCACTGGTTATGAGTGTTGCCCGGCTTAAAGAATGGTGAGGATATGCTTGCTGATCTAGGGTTGAATATGACAACAACACTGGATATACAACTCGTAGGAGAGGGCTTGGCTCCAGAGCACTGAAAAGGCGTTGAAGATAAATTTGATAGTCTGGGTGTATAACCTCTTCATGAAGACGGAGAATAGGAATCCTCAGTAGGGAAAATATAAGTCTTGGTAATGATTGCAACTATGCATAATGTGAAAATGCAACATCAAGCGAACCAGTGGTACCGGGCTTCCCAAATTCAATAATCTTGTAGGCATAATTATATTGAGCTGTGAGAATGACAAGCCAGTCATGTAGTAACGATATGCCCTCCTTCACACCTTGCTCCAAGGAAGCTGAAATCACCTTGTGAACAAGGATAGAAAGTATAACTTCTGTATCAACACTGTCATACAACTCATTGAGATTTCTCGCTACTCCATACTGCAGTGTGTGTATTTTCAACCTCCGCTTAAGTGAATACTTTGGCCTGTCTAGGGAAATAGATCCTTTCTTGAAATTTTCTTCAGGCAGTACAATGACTGTATATTGAAATGAAAATTGCAAAATAGGGGGAGCATCTAAGTTCCTTCTAAAGCTATTGTTGTTCTCAAAATCAAAATCATATGCATAAGTGGCATATGTATCACAACAGATAATATGTTGTACATTGTCATATTGTGGATCTGGGAAAAAGTGGTCGTGTGAGCGACCAGGTCTGAATTCGGGTGATGTTCTGAGCCTCAATACACAAGCAAAAGCATATGGATGACTCAAAATTCGATATAAATCCTAAGGAAGTGTTGAATCATCAGTGCTTGAATATAAAAACAATGAACCACCACTTTCAATGCTTAAGAACTTGAGTGAAGCCAAGTCTGTGTATTCATTTGTAACAACAAATATATCAACACAGACACATGCTTGAACAACCATAGTAGCCAGATCCTTGTAAAATGGAGTCTGTTCTGGAAGCAATGCACGGTCAACATCTTCACCCTTGCTAGACACCTTCAAAATTAGAAATGAAACTTGATAATAATGCCATTAATTATCATCTATCATTAGGAACCATTCTCATGGCATTCAAATTAAAAAAAAATGGATCTATGTAGCGTTCTGCCCTTATTAAGACAGGCAAAAGGGCGATCTGAAAGGACAAAGTCATATACTGGAGTTGGAACCTTTGGATGAAGAAACTTCCTTTTAGTTTGAGGGGGCAACTTCACCGCATTTGCCAAATTCTTCTCATGCATCCCTACAACTTATTCAAACTGTAATAAAATGCTGAACACAAGTTCCTGCTGCAAACTGCTGGACTGAAAAGGATCTCATGCTCGATGACGAGATTATTTTCTATCTATTCCTACTCTAACCAGTAGAGGCAGATTGATAAAGTAAAACTGAATTTCCAATGCAACCAAGTAAGAAACTGATTTGCTGATATTATGCTTGATCTTGACTTGAACAACAATGGAAGGCATATCATGCAGAAAAGAGGTTTAAGTAGATGATAAAAACAATCTTCTTCTGACAAAAATATCCTTGGGTTTATGCTGTTCATAGAATCCAAATAGTCAGCAATAGGGTCATCGAATTCACAAAGAAATACCTTTTTGAACTACTGATCCAACTAAAAATTGAAATGATGTTGAAAGCTGCCTTTACTGATCTCATTGTTGAATGTAGGCTGCTCAACCCTTGCCGGAGAAACATGTAGGATGGACTGTTGATCTGGAATTTTCAGCTCCTCACCTTCTTCTCCATATTTGCTGCAATTCCCCTGTGTTTGCACATCTGAAAGATGAAGGCTGCCCTCATCATCTACTGCAGATCCAAATCCGGGATTTAGGTATTCTCTGTTATTGGGATCAAGAGACTCATGACTAGTATCGATTACAACATCAACACATTCTTGATCATGATTCTTGTGTTCTAGCTGAATATTAGACAGTCCCTGCAAATTTGGAATTTGTAGGCTGTCCTCATCAACCTCTACAGATCTGAAACTGTCACTTGTTGTCTTGTTAATTTTCTCATCATTTCCAATTTTTTTAGAAGAAACAATATGATCTTGATGACAACCTAAAATAGTGGATGCATTTAATACAATGTCAAAAGCATCACTAAAGTTATCACAATGTGAATCATTGATCTCTTGATCATAATGAAGAATATCCTCTACAACAACCTCATGAGTAACTAATTCTTTAGTCAATAATTGAAATTCATGACAACATTGAGGATAGAGAAGATCAACTGGAAATATCCCTTTACAAAACGCATGGAAGGCAGCATGAAAATCAGCCAAAGAGATGATACTAGCAATAGGCAAAGATTGGTACCAATCATGAGCAATCCCTTCTAATGAAAAACAAAAGAGCTGGATCTGAACATCCTCATGCACTACCTGCAACGGATGCATGTAATCATGAAAGTCCAAGAAATGTTCGACTAACACTTCCCACTCTTCTGCTTGAAATCTGGGAAGACTATTCTCCCATTCATCTCTAGTAGGTACCTGATTAGGGAAACCAACAATACTTGAAAAATCACAGAACACATACCTCTTAGCTAAGATCTTGTTCATGTCATACCAGTGGAGTCACCAATAGATTTCTGAACAATGGAGTTGCCACTGAATTCTTCCTTCATGGAGTCGCCAGATAGATGATTATAACCAAATGATGTCCAAGCTTTGTCTATCATCAAAGCTGGATCTATGTCATCTCCCAGGGAAGCTGAGCTTCAATTTCCTCTCCCCAGCAACGACACCAATTTGTTATCACTCCAAGAAACTCTTTAGGGTTGTAGACTAAGGATGTTGTTAACTTAATAAATCATGAATAGTGAAAGTGTGGATCAATGGGATAATAGAGAGTAACTAATGAGAAGAAAACTCACAATGCAATCGAATGAAACAATGCTTTTAGGAATCAATGAACAGACAGAGTAATATCAAAAGGTATGGAGAAAACTGATCTAGATAATCAAGTACAACAGTGTGTAGGATCATACAAGCTAGCAAGAATTCCTTTAGTTGAATTTTATGAGCTAAATAAGAAGATGACAGTTCTTAATAGCTGAGCTAAAATGAAATAAAGTACAGAACATGGAATAGATGAAGAAATCTGTCATTAACAACAAAAGAAGACTGATTCTGTATTGAGAAATAAGTGTCTTAGTACAATAGCCAACGAGTATCCAAAATTGAACCCCTTAGTCCTCCAAATGTCTTTGGATTTATAGCCTTACAAGATGAAATCTAGATCCTTGAAAGATGGACTAGATTTACTAAAAATAGTCAAACCAAAATAGATATAACAAGTGTAGGATGAGATTCTATAAAAATGGATGTAGAATGGAAAATCAAAACAAAATAGGAAATGTCCTATTTAATGATTTCTAAAAATAGAAGATTGCTGATGAAGTGCAGTTTTAGCCTCCCAAGGTTGTTTGATTTGGTCCTCCAAAGATAAATTCGAATTGGGTGATGTGTCATTTGATCCCTATCAATTTTCCCTTGAAAATGACCAAATCTAGTCAAAAAATTACCTTTTGACTTTCATCTCCAAGAAAGGCCTTCAGAGTTTGATTTGATAATTCATAACCAACTTATTGAAGAAGATTTCAAACCATTCAAACCCAAAAAATCCTGATCTGAGCGAAAATTTGGCTATTCTGGCTGTGACAGGCTTTCACCAGCTAATTTACCCAAAAATCCGCTCCTTAGCTGGTGAAAGGCAGAGCTTTCACCAGCTAACTAGTTATTATTCTGCCTTCTGCGCTGGTGAAAGCGCAGAGTTTTTCAAAATCAAATTTCTAAGTCATGGAGAGTCCATTTTGGATGATTAAATAGTCGATCGACATCTACAAATCCTAATATTTCTAATGGTGCTTTCAAATCTACATTTGGAGCCTGGGAAGATATCAAAAATTTACCTACAAGATTAGGCATCGTTGTTTAAAAAATGCCAGTGCGTTTTTTATCGCTAACATCCGGCTCCAACTGGGATGGATACCTCCTTGTGAGGTATCCAAGAACCTAGCAAACCTTGTGCCTTTAGTATTAGGCCATGGAGTCATTCAACCTTTTCGGTGGTCAATGAGCACACACAGGCTCGCCTAAACCACCGAAAATAGAAACTTACCCAAAAATCAAATCTTGATGAATCTTGATTACCTGCAAGAATACAAAGATCTCAGGGCTTGCTAGACGAAGCTCCTCTCTCTGTTTACAGTGCTCCAATTCTTAGTATGAGGTCAACAGGCATATCCACCATGACTATCTTCCATGATTAGGAGAGACATGAGGATTTTCACCAATTGCATATTTCATCCTTCCAGAAACACAATGAGGAAACCAAGCTGCACCACCACTAGCATTTACATAAGGTATAGAAGTAGGATCAAGGACTACAGTAAACCAAAAATCCACTGGATTGTGTGGACGATCATAAAGAAGCCATAGATAAGTCTACAGTAATAATAAAAACTCAGGCTATGAAGCCACCAACGAAGGGTGTTGCCGGTTGCAACCATGTCTCTGTAAACCTTTTATGGATCGTGTATCAATACAGCAACAACTTCAAATACAAAGAATTTTTAGATCCTCTGATATGTGCAGATAGCCTTCCAAGGCTCGCAGATGTGCTTTGATCATGATAGAATTGAAAAAACAACTAATTTTGTGCCCCAAAAATAGGTGTCTAATATGACTTTGGCACCTCTTCAAACATCCTTT